>JASDQU011403074.1:15166-42442 GCA_032191745.1 Picea mariana
AAGTGGATGAGATGTTTAGATAATTATTTATTGCAATGATATGATAAATGAATAATGATGATTAGCTCAACTAATGATTTTACATGAGATTTAATTATATATAAATTGTTGATGTTACTAATAGCTTCCTAAGTTGATAGGGAACATTAGGATACGTTGACACATGCATCGTCAATGAGACTCTGTGACTCTGGATTGAGTCAAGGAGTTGTACTTATTTGATAATTATGTTTTGTATAATTAAATTGATTGATGACAATACTAACGAAAAGATTTAGTGGATGCAGACACCGGGAATATGCTTATCGATTTGAGCCACACATGGGTAATGAGGTTGTATAGAGCTATACTGGGTACTATCAGGAGAGGTGGAACAATGTACCTGCTTCCACCAACTAGCATTCCTACTTTGGACGACATTGAAAAGTGTGGGACACTTTTTCTTAGCAGTTGCATGATGTCACAAGGGTAGGCTGTGAACTCAGTCACTCACGAGGATCAACTGAAGGGCATGCAATAAGGTGAAAGATTTATTCCTCAACATCCATTAGTATCTCAATAGGGGCAACAACATGACTTAATGACATCTTCGCAGTTGCGTCAATTTCTCCCATTTCTCAAGGTTGGATACTAGAAGGGCATGTATACATGGCACCCTTGGAGTACATTAAGTCCTAAAGGGCATGGTGTACATGACACCCTTAGTATCCTTATGAAATTTGAATTGAAAGTATGAAAAATAACTTAAGGGATGGGTACAAAGAAAAATTGTTCTTAGAATTTAGCAATGAAGAAAAATGTCAATTACTTCTATCCACTTAAAAATGAGAAAAAATTGAATTAAGAGACTAAAATAAGAATTTTGTTAGTAACCTTGGATAAAAGAAAAATAAAATAAAAACAACCAAAAGGTAAGCTTGAGTTCAAAGTTGTGCATGATTTTATTTTTAGCTAATTAATTAATAGGAAATCTAATTTCATAAGAACTCGTTAGCAATGAAAAGTTAGGAGAAGAATCCTAGTTCAAATTGAAATCATAAGCTAAAAATAAGGTAGGCTAGAGTTAAGTGGAGAATACATTAAATAATAAGTAGGACACAAAATATTCTCATGCAACATAAATAAAATTTTGTGAGGAAATCCAAGAAACACCATGGAGAAATTGTAAGAAGCCCAGAAAAGATGGGTAAAGGAAAATACTTAATTTAAATTATAAATTGGTAATTTCATGTGCACCTTTGCATATAAATGCCATTGTCATGATGAATAATTAAATTAAGAAAAATTTAAAATCCCAATTATGTATGAGTAGGATAGGTGTCAATAACCTCATTTGTTATAAAATGAAGGTCTTGGAGAAGAAGAGAGACTTCTTACACCCTATTGTTGGATGGTTGTTGTAAGTAACTTGTAACAACAATTGATATTGAGCATTTCTATTGGGAGTTTGGATATTGATGTGTTTTCTAGAGGTGGGAACCTCAAAACTGTGAACTTGAACATCAATCTTTTACTAACAACTCTAGTATCTATACAACCTCGTTGCAACTTAAGCGACCTTGAGGAAGAAGAGTACCCACAAGTATTGACAGGGTGGTAATCGATGAGTCAATTCTATGATTGGCAAAGTGTGACAAATATTGACGAAGTTGATGTAGTCCCAACTTCTCAACTCCGACGAAAGACTGATGAAACTCCGATAAAGTTAATGGAACTTCATCAATTACGACAAACTTGGTTATCTAATTTCAACTGATTTATTAATCCCTTCTAAATCATATTGACTTTTATAAATTTACAAAACTTCATGGTTTTAAAATGTTTTTGAAAAAATATTTAATAATTAAAATATTATAAATAAATAATTTTTATTTTTATTTTTAAATATTTAAAATTCTATTTTTCCCATTGTTCAAGGATGATGAAGTAACTAATTTCCCCTGGTTGGGGGTGACAATTATCCATGAAAATATAACAATTTTTTTTTTCAAAAAATACTAAAATAACCACGTAACCGCGTAACCGATCAGATCGAACTCATTAATATTGATAATATTGATGTGTATGTGTCCAGTTCGGAGCATGTAAATTTAAAACGTGATGGGTAACTAGTAACGTCTTCACCGGATTTGATAAAAATGTCAGGTTCTCATTTATTTATAACTAATAAATAGTCATTTATTTATGCCTCATTAATGGCGGCTCATTCCTTGTGAATGCAAAACAAAATCAGATAACACAGAATAAAAATTATGGTTGGGGTTACGTTCCTGCAAAACAAAACTGTCCAATGAATCAATAGATGTGTTGTAAGAAAGATTTTAAAGAATCACGTTTGACATAATCTCTTCAGAATGGAGTAGGTTAATTTGGTTAATTTGGGAGTAAACAGTTTTTTTTTGGTTAAAAATATGGGCTTGAATTTCATCAGATCAGATTTTTAGGAGTAATTTGAGTTTCGTATGAATCAAAGTTTCATATATTTCAAAACCTTATCCCATTTTAAACCAACAAAAAAAAATCGATCAAAATTCTGAATTGACCTAAAATTTAAAATGAAGCTACCAAAAAACTTGCATGAAAGATCACTAAAAAATAAAAATTACTCCCGAGTTAACACACTTTTTAGAATGTTATAGTACACATTTCATCGATATATTCATTAAATCAAAATTTGAGAAATTGAATTAATATCCCTCATAAACAACTTATCTGCCATCCATACCCTAAGTGATTTTCCCAATTTTCCCCGTCTGCAGATATAATATCCATTACCCGAAATTGTACATCATTGAAAGTGAGAACAAGGATGCAAACATTTTCAACTCTATCCAGGTTTGTTTTGGTTTTAAATGTTCAATTCTTTTGTTTTCTTTCTATCCCAATTCTGATAGGTTGTTCTTATCCAAGTTGTTGCTCTAGATTTATCTTTATATTTCTAAAAAATGTTGTCTTTGGCTTTTCTCGTCTTCACAGATTTAATAGAGGTTTAGTGCTTAATAAGTTTTCTATGGACATGATTAAATATGGCTGGAATATTCTTAGTAGTCACACAAAATAAATGGCTTTGATTTCAATCATTAACTTCCTAGCTATTATAAAGACATCAATTTATGTGTTTACTTTTTTACATTTACCTAATAATATTTAAAAATTACTTTGATAGCTAATTGATTGCCACGTAAGTGATTAACATAAATTAAAATATTAACACCAGATAAATGAAGCCCAACAATTTATTTATTAATAGATAATAAAATTTAATATATTCTTTTAAGGATTCGTTTCATCTTCTTAACTTTTCAACGTTCACCAACAGCTATTTTGCTGCTGTGCTGGTAATTAGTGAACTCAATGTTTTAACATGCAGACTTCGGCACCCAGTCCCACTGACCACCTTTGTGATGGAAGACTTGCCATTGATTTTGTTGGTCAGTCTTACAAACTCTTTGAACTCGTTATTTAACTGTAGCTGTTTAAGAACCCAATTTGATCATCGCTCTTATACAAATTTGAAATTTGAATTATGATCTTGAATATTCAGAGTTGTGATATTTTATATGTGTCATTTATTGTGGTCAAGAGTTTAGGAATTGGATCCAGGAACGAAGAACTCATTGGGTATTAGGGGACGTTGCCCTATGGAAGTAGAAGGGTATTGTGCCTTAAAACTGTTGGGTCACCATGAATGATACTCTGGGTAAAATGTTGTCAAGTTAGACAAGGGGAGGAGATAGACAACACCCAAAGCTGGGTGGCTGTGTGGGTGTTTTCTTCCAGATTTTTTTTATTGGAACTGAAGGATTACAGGAAAGAAATTGTTCTCCAACAGACTTCTTCCAGTAGGTGAAATTTTTTTGCCCATCATTTGTTCACTCACCTACCCACCCACACATATATAAAAAAAAGAAAAAAGAAAAATGATGCAGTTTTGGAAATCATTTCATGATATGTTCTGAAACAGTTTGACCAAGGATTGATTTACTGTTTTCTTTGCATTATAGAACGTCCCAAGCAGGTCTCAAAGAAGTATAATGATGAGAAGCTACCCATGGAAAATCTTCTTTTGGTTGGTGGTTTTTATTTTGGGTTTTAAATTTTGCTATGTGGGTAATTTATGCATGGCTTTTATTTGGGTTTTCGTCCAGTTTTGCTGCATGGGTCATCAGATTTTTGGTTTGTAGGGTTGGTTTTTCAGTATAGGCAGTTAGACTTCAAGACAAATGTTGTTGACAGTCAAGATTTAGGCTGTTTTAGTGATAGTCATGATATGCATTGCAATACAGATTGCAGATGAGAACATGGTGGGTTTCCTAATAGGCAGTTAGATTTCAAGACAAGTCATGTTCATGGTAATGTTTTAGGTTGTTCCATTGATGATTTTGATGTGCATTGCAATAGAGTTAGCAGATGAGAACAAGGGTGGTTTTCCTAATACAAGGAAGAGCTTAGATAGCAGGCAACATGTCCTAGTTCCCATGGATGACTTTCGTAGATGGAGGTGTTAGGTTTCTTTTTGCAGCTAAAACACTGGGGTTTACAACTTTCCCAACAACCTATCTGAGCCTGTAGGTTTCTGGTCGAAATCTACTAATAGGGTGAACTCTATTGGTGAACTTTCGTTCTGGGGCATTCGACGTTTATATAGTTCGTTTTCTGGTAATATTTTTCATGTGGTAAGTAGACGAATATTACAGGAGGTAATTTGTAATATTAGCTTTACATTTTGTTGAAAAATGAACTACTTTCCCTAAAATAAGAATTTGTGTTTTCATAAACTGAACAAATTACAGAACATGTGTAAATCTATTGCCTGCTATTAACTTTAGAATAGAAAGCGTCCATGGTTTAAACAAACAAACTTAGCATTTATGTTATGGCTTTACTATTTCAGGGAAAATAACGTACATGGTTAATGTGAACGACCATTTTCTTGGAAATTTTAGCTATTTAACCTACCCATTTAAGACCTTAATATTTATGCAAACAATATTACCAATCGCAATTATTAAACATGATTCTGATTCCAAAGCCTTGAAAAATACTTTTTGTTGGGATTTGGTGACAACGAATTCCTCTAATGATAGATCTGGATCATATTATTCTGCGTTGGTTACAACCAAATAGATCAAGTTAGAATATGGATAGGGATTGCATTTAATAATCAGTTTATTTTGTGAATGTATAAATTCATGTAAGCCCGTAGAGGCAAAACGACTGAGTATGAGACACAGAGTGAGAACTTGCAAATTTGATGTAATCTCCATGATCCATGATCTGAATAATAAGACAACCGATGCCCATTTTTGGTGGACTTAGCCCAACATTTGGGTGAACCACGTGAAATCTCTATGTTTATTATCTATGTATAATTGTTAATTGTCATATGTGAATTGTGTTTCCGTATTTGCAATTCTAACAAGTAGTATCAAAGCTAGTTGGAAGAAAGAAACGTCAAATTTCAGAAGAGAAACAACATCTATGTGAGATGCATCGATTTCTACATCGCCACAGGTCCCTCCTCTGGAAGGATGCGACGTCTTATTAGCCATCTTCCCGTGCTCTCATTTTCTTAAAATCGTCTCGATCGACGACTCCACACTCCAAGTGTATCGTGAGCTGCAGACTTGCCTCACTCCAGTGGTGACGTACTCCCTAAAACATTCGTATATTTTTTGGAATTGAAAATATTTTAAGGAATGGTCGTTTCACTTAAAGTATGGTATAATTCAACTTAAGTCATGAAGTTTGTTTTTTAAAACAAACGTGTGGACGAATTAAGAAGTGGTTTTTTAAATTCAAGTGGATGTTTTTTAAAAGGTAAATCTTTTTGTTTTATAAAAGATTTTTATTAAACCTTTTTTATATATTATTAAAAGTTTTTTTAAATTAAAATTTTTAACAATCATTTTTTCACATTATTTTTTAAAGTCTTGGTTATTATAAGCCATTATGTGGGCATTAGGAGTTTTTTGTGCTAATGGCTAAGATGCAGAGTTCAAAGTTTGAAGTTGAAAAGTTCAGCGGTAAAAACAACTTTGAGCTTTGGAAGCTCAAGATGCGGGATTTACTGGTGCAACAAGGGTTGCAAAAAGCATTGGCAGACAAGTCAAAGAAACCATCAACCATGACGGAATGGGAATGGAAAGATCTGGATGAAAAAGCTCTTAGTACCATTCGTTTATGTTTAGCGGATGAGGTTCTATTTAATATTGTAAGAGAGGATACAACATCAGGATTATGGAGCAAGTTGGAAAGTCTATATATGACGAAGTCCTTGACGAGAAGGATCTACTTGAAGAGACAGTTGTATAGTTTGTGGATGAAAGAAGGTACAAAAGTTGTTGACCATTTAAATACCTTTAATACCCTTATAGTTCAATTGACTAGTATGGAAGTTAAATTCAAAGATGAGGATAAGGATATTACACTATTGTGTTCGTTGTCTGAGTCCTGGGATCATCTAGTCACCTCTATTAGCTTTAGCTCAGCAAATGTTTTAGATTATGACTCTGTTGTGGGAGCTTTGTTGGCTGAGGAGATGAGGAGAAAATCTAGTAAAGAAACTTCAACTTCAGAGGCGATGTTGGTCAGAGGTCGAACTAAAGAACAGAATGAGAGAAGTTTTTCTCGATCTATGTCAAGACACAGAAAGGGTAAAGAGAAATGTTGGTACTATGGAAAAACAAGACATCTCAAGAAAGATTCCTGGAAGAGAAAGGAATCTGAGGAAAACTCTACGAAGGAAGCAAATTTGGCTGTAACAAATTCAGGTATGACTGATCAAGTTTTATCTGTTTCTAGTAATTTACAATATCAAGAAGAATGGCAATTAGATTCAGGTGCCTCCCACCACATGTACTTACATAGAAATTGGTTTATTTCTTACCAATCTATTGATGAGGGTGTAGTGTTTATGGGAAATGGTATTTCCTATAAAATTGTTGGGGTTGGCAGTATTAGAATCAGGATGTTCAATGGTATTGTTAGGGAATTAACGGATGTTAGATATGTACCTGAACTTAAATCAAATTTGATTTCATTGGGAGTCTTGGATTCTTGTGGATATAAGTATATAGGTCAATGTGGAGCACTCTCACTGTCGAAAGGTAATTTAGTAGTGATGAAGGCAACAAAGGTTGATAACCTTTATAACCTGGAAGGGAGTACTGAAGTGGCATCTGAAGTGACAAATGTATCTTCTTGTTTATGGCAGAAGTATCAAGGTCATAAGAGCAAGAAATAATTGCAGGTATTGGTAATCGGTAAATCATTTCCAAACTTAAAGTCTTTGTTTCTGAATTCCTGCTTGTTTTATATCTCTGCAAGTTATGATGGTGGTATAAAGGGATGTTGTGTGTGGGATCCTACTTCTCAAAAGGTCATCATTGACAGAGATATAATATGTATGGAACAACCAAAATGGTTGATTCAAGATTGCAACGGTAAATTTGTTTGCATGCTAGATAATTCATTGTATGGCCTATTGGTACCCAAACAAATATACAAGAGGTTTGAATCCTTCATAGTGAGTCAAAAATTTTCAAAGGGTAGGAAGGAACATACAGTTTATAGTAGATTCACAGTCTTGATGTTATTTTCTGATGATATGCTCAATGCAAGCCGAAGCGTGGATAAAATCAGTAAGAAAATGACTTGGGTGGAAAGGACAATTCAGATGAAGGATCAAGGAGCATAAAAACAAATTATGGGCATGGAAGTACATAGAGATGGTAATGGAAAGCTATGGTTGGAGTTCAGTATGAACATTGTAAAACCAATTTTTATCTCTCTTGCTTTCCATTATAAGTTTTCTTCAAGCATAGGGCCTGTCTATAAAAGAAGAAAAGTTTATGTCTCATGTAATTTCAGTAGGAGGTCTGTTGTTTGTGATGAAATGGTTAAGACCAAACGTTTCACATGCTAATGATGTTGTCAAATACGTGACAGATTCAGGTGTTACAGTGAAATGGGTGCTTCAACGTTTAAGAAGCACAAATGTCACCTATAATGGTTACACTGAGATGGTCTGTGATAATTGTAATGTATATTGTAATATAGGTGTTTTGGATATGAGGACATCTATCACTAAATATGTCTCACAACAAAGTTGTGGAAGACATGTTGGAGGTGGAGTGACCTCTGAGGAAATCCAAACTCGTGCAAGTCACACGGGAAAGATCATGAAACCAATTTTATTAGAGAAGCTGCAGTGGTGTTTGGCTTTTCTTGGCTTGCAGAAAGGTGATGAACAAAAGAAAGGAGCAAGGTATCAGGTTAATTGTTGTCTAGGTGGAGATTGTTGGGATTTGGTGACAACGAATCCTTTAATAATAGATCTAGATCCTATTATTCTGCATTGGTTACAATCAAATAGACCAAGTTAGAATATGGATAGGGATTGCATTTAATAATTAGTTTCTTGTGTGAATGTATAAATTCATGTAATCTCATAGAGGCAAAACAACTAAGTGTGAGAGACAGAGTGAGAACTTGCAAATCTGATGTAATCTCCATGATCTGAATAATAAGACAGCTGATGCCTATGCTTGATGGACGTAGCCCAACGTTTGGGTGAACCACGTGAAATCTTTGTGTTTATTATCTATGTGTGATTATTAATTATCATATGTGAATTGTGTTTCCTCATTTACAATTTTAACACTTTTAACACCATTAAAACATTAGTTTAAACAAGTTAGGAACCACTACCCATTTTCTTACTCCAAAATTTGCTACATTATTGTAGTGGGTCTAGATTAGAAAATATAGTAAAGATTAAGTTTGAACAGAAAGGAGTTCCGAGCTACAAAGCCACAAATTCTTTGCTTAAGTGTAGAATTCTGTAATCTGTATCAACAAATTTCAAAGAAAAAGTTGAAAATTATGCACGTTTGATAACATAGATCTGAAGTATACAACGCTCATAAATAATCGAAAAAATAGTATCGGTTTGAGCTCTATCCGACTTGCCTTCCTAAAATAAAAACATGATCTTATTAACATCATTGTTTCAAGGATATAAGCACTCTCTGTAATGATCTATACCTAGGTGACATCATACAATTTTTAATAATAATAGTAATATTTATAATAATAAGTTATTTACTTTAATATATTCAACAAATTCCTTTAAACTAATAGTAATATTTACATTGATGATGATGATGATTAATGTCCACTAAGATCGAATTGGTCTATCAGACCTTATGAGTGTAAGTGATTATTTGTGATTCTTTAAAATTTTGTTTCTGTGCTTGAAAAGCATTAAGAGAAGCTTTCCAAGATCACCATACTTGTGTTGAGTTAAAAGGTTAGGAAGGTTGGTAGTGTGATAAATATTTTGAAAATGAGATCTAATATGAGTATAGGCTGGACAATCTAAGAGAAAGTGATTTTCAGTTTCAACCTTTTTAGTGTCACAAATGTGACACACTCTTTCATCCTATGGCGTTTTAGGAATTGACCAACGCCTAGTTTCACTATGGAGCTCGTGAAAATTTGTTCTTATCTTAGCAATGCTTATTTTTTTCTTTACACTTGGCAAAACAGATAGATAATTTTGATCTTCTAGATTAGGGTTGATTACATCTTTATAATACCTTAATTTTCGTTTTTCCTCTAACTCTTTATCACACCACATTTTCTCCTTAGCGTTTTTTTTAATAGTATCTTTATTCTCCAAAATGGTTTCTTCCATGATTCCCCAATAGTTTAGCCAAAACCAGGCATCTTTATGCCATCCTCGTTTGAGTCAATGTTGGTTATGACTTGATTTTGAAGCAATTTTAGGTAGCCTCTTGTCTTCCATGTTGTTTAACTTGTTCTTATACATTAGGTATCTAGTCATAGCCATGCTCTCAATGGGGGAGAGGCTTGTTTCTAAGAGGAGGATGGGATAGGGTTTATTTCCTTTAATTTTGAGATTATAGGTTATAAAATTCTTTTGTATTTGCTCTATCTTTCTCTAGGATTCACTAGAGATACTACAGCCCCAGACTTCACATCCATAAAGAATAACAGGTATAACAAGAGTCTCAAAGAGGAGTTTCTTCTTATCCCAACTCCAAAGATCAGTTGATTTACAATTGTTTTCAAGCCCATAATAAGCTTTCCATCCCCCAATAATCATTTTCTCAATGCGATAATTCCAATTGAGCTTGTGGTGAATATCAATTCCAAGATATTTGTATGAAGTCACTTCGTCCAAATTGTTGTTGTCATATACAAAGGTATCATAAAGTATTAATATAGTGAACAAATCTGTGAAATTTGCTTTTTAGATCTACTACTGCAAAGAAATATATTAGTATGAATGCAATATGAAATCTGAACAGTTGGCATCGTATGAACACAGAACGTGGAACACAAGGCAGGCATACTCACTAAGAATATGAATTCGATTCTATATAAGCTCTTTCCTCTTCAGTGTTTTCATAGTCTCAGCAATAAGAATATTTCTAATTATTTTAGGATCTCTGCATGCTCAAATCCGTGTGTAGACGCCCATCGACAAGCAATAACAGGACGAGAAAGATCATGGAGGTTTTTCTATCAATATGGACTTTGTTACCATTCAATGTTTTTCAAGAGCAATTTGTACTTTCTTCTTCATTCTCTGGGTTCTCTAAACTCTGTGGATTATAGCCTGTTGGGAACATTGATTGATTCTTTCGTTTGTGATCTTATTACAGACGGTGGAATTGAAAATAGTGATGGCTGGATAAAAATTAAAATTAACAATCGGTGTAGAGTTATGAATACCCAGGATTTATCAACAATTGATAGGGATGAAATCTTTTTATCTGATTTTTTTACAAAGCAAAAATTTGAGGATCACTGCCTAGAGGGAAATGTGGGTGATTAAGGGGTTTCTATGCCTAGATGTTCCATGCATATCCTCACCAATTAAATTCTTTCCATTTGTATATATATTTTAAAAAATTGAAATACTTTAGGGATAAAGATTTTAGGATTTTCATGAGTCTATTGTTTAATTTTTAAACCATTGTGGATCTGAACATTTAATGACTATTACATTATAAGATGATGCTTCCCTATGATATAATTTAAATGATGTTACATAAAGAAGAGATGACAACCCTGGGTGCTATAGGTTATTTACATCATGTGGAGTTAGAGAACATTTAATATCCTGTTGGTCTCTATCACAAGACTTGAGGTGCACTTTCCTAAATTATTAAACCACGTTGAAGTTGGTATTAGGTTTTTGTCTATTTTTAATTCAAATTGGTATTGGGGTATTTTTCCATTTTTAATTCAAGTTGGCATTAGTTTTTTTTTTCCATTTTTAATTAAGTTGGTATTTAGTATTTTTTTGATTGAACTTTTGATTAATTATGGGTTTTTGTGAAACACTAAATTGTGAAAAATAACTAAAATTTCAAATGAAGCTATATAAAATATCCACATGGCTGGACAATCAACCTTTTGAATCCATCAAAGAATTGTTGAATAACATACTGTTTAAATCCATCAAAGAATTGTTGAATAACATAGAAGGTTTTTAAATTCTTAATATCTTCTATGAGCATAAATGAAAAATATTAAGATGTCTTATTAATTTTTTTAGGAAAAATATTAAGATATCTTATTAATTTTTATGAGATGAGTATAAATGAAAAATATTAAGATGTCTTATTATTTTTTTAAGAGATGAGCATAAATGAAAAATATTAAGATGTCTTATTAATTGTATTATTTAATTTTTCTTTTAAAAATGATTATTTATTAATTGAAATAATTAATGACACTTTTATTAAAAACAACTTTAAAGTTGGGCGAATATTAAGGATATGTAAACATAAGAAAGATTTGTGACACGTAGAAATCTTTGATATTTCTCCAAAATTTTGTATAGAAACTTGTTATATCAAGATTCAAGATTCTAAGAACACAAGTTTACTAGAAGTTTACCTTAAAATTGGATAACATTAGTTAAGAAAGAATGTCATTGATAGTTGGAAAAGAATGTTATTGATAGTTGGACAACTTTAGTTAAGAAAAAATGTCAATGATCTACTTTTAAAGAAAAAAATATTAATCTTAAAATGCCATTGATTTAAGAATTTTTTTATTAATCCTTTAAAAAAATGTCATTGATCTTCTTTTAAAGAGAGAATTGATTAGTTTCAATCCAAATCCAATCATTTTAGCCCCAAACTATAGGTCGTTCATATTTTAAAAAGGCTTATTTGAAATTTTTCCACCACCCATGGGTTCCTTCCATAAAGTCCCTATGTTGTCCTATTAAAAAAATTAAAATAATTTTTTTAAGTAAGAAAAAGACTATATATTTAGGGTTACATGTTTGGTTTAAATCCAATTTAAGGAGTTTGGTTTTTGATAATGTTAGTGGTGAATTTGATTCTTCTATTTGACATCTTTTTAATGGGATACCATGCTTTCAAAACATAAATAATACCATTTTTCAGGCCTTGTTCCAAGGAAGACAATTAAATGTTTAAAGATTTTTACTGGAGGGTATGATTCTTTTATTTGAAATCTCTTTAACATGCGACCATGCTTTAAAGACAAGAATGACATATAAAAGTTATGGTAATCAATTTTTGGATAGTTTTTGATCTCACAATTATAGAGTTAGAGTTAGTTTAAAGTAGAATGTTATTAGTCTCTAGGTCATTGCATTATTATTAATTATTGAATTTTAAAGGAAAAATGTTTTATTTTGGTGTTGAAAGATATTCATTAATCTTAATATTTCCTTAAAAAGAATATTATGTGTTTTTGTTTTATATTTTTAACTTATTTATTTAAAATTATAAAAAAAAAATTGAATTGTATTTTTTGTTTGCATTTTTAATTTATTTATTTAAAATTATAATTGAATTGTATTTTTTTATATATATTTTTAACTTATTGTATTTAAAATTATTAAACAGAGACAAAAGAACGAATTCCACTCATATGCATAGGCAAAGATGAAAGAAGGTCTGACAGTAACAAATGAAAGAAGCTTGGAGGCTGATATATTAAAAGAAAGTGTTTTTCATATAAAACAGTAGAAATAGAACTCAAAATAGAACCTTGTGTTTATCTTTTGTTTTCAGCTTTATAGATTTTACAACACAGTATCTAGATCCTGAATTAATGGATCAGATATGCCTAAAATAGAAAGTCAAAACTAACTTGCAAAAGATAAGGAATGATCCTCAAAATGAGGTCAATCCCACATTTCATGTCTTCAGATATTGTAGAGTCCTTGTGTAGTGTAGAATAGCCTTCCAAGGCTGATTGGTGACTCTTCCAAGAGATAAAATTCGAATTTGTTGAGATGTGCAAAAAATCTCAATTTGTTTCCACCAAAATAGGTGCCAAAACCAACTTGGCTACCCTTTCTAATCCTTATGCACCAAAAATGGATCTTGAAATTGAATACATAATTCATCATCTATCCATCATGAGTGTTTTCAAATGATTTGGATAAGAAAAACCTCGATCTATGCAAAATTTAGCTTTCTCTGTCCAGTTACAAGTTTCAGTGGTTAACACAGAGGAATTCTAGGTGTATTAACTACCGAAAGCTCTTCTTTCGGTGGTTAATGAACAGTTGTCCTATTCGCCTAAGCCATCGAAAACTTATCTTTGTCCAAAACTTCAAAATTTGCAAAAATGATTACCTTGATGCTTTGCTGAGTGTTCAAGGTCTTTTTGATGATGCAGCTCTTCCTCGTGCAAATCTGCGAACTTCAACTTGCTGTGTGGAAGACTATGGTATATCCACCATTGTTGTAGCTAACTCGGCTAGAGTTTCCAATCCTGTTTGATCCTGTGTTGGAGGTTGAGACTCTTTTAGCTTTAGCCTCAGAAGTCTAAGCTGCCTATACAGCTTCATGTTCTCCCTTATCAACACCCTGTTCTTGTCCTTGATTTTATCATGCTTTTCCTTGAGACTTTGGTTCATGTTGAAAAGTTCTGCATTTCTTTCAGTCAAGTCTATATTTTCATTTTTAATAACTCTTTCTAAGACTTCCATCTCATAGATTTGTTTCAGAATTTTATTGATTTTCTGAGCCTTGGATGCTTTAGGCTTGCATGAAGAAGCTTTTGCTAATGGTTGACTGTGTTCATCTAGAGGAGTTGGTGAGGGCAAGTTGGGATAATCTTGTGCAACTTGGTCAGCCTGTTCATCACCTTGTGTCTCTGCTAACTCCTACTCTAGCTCTGAGTCATTCTATGGTAAGTTCAAAGGGTTATCTCCTTCAGCAAGGTCCTTGGTCTGCTTACCCTCAAATTGTAACTTCCTTTGGTTCTTTTTCTTATAGCAGAGGATGATTATGTCGGCTCTCTTGGTGGTGAGATAGCCTTCCGTTTTCTATGACTGCTCTTAGGAGTAATGGTATTCTTAGTGGTAGCTTTTTTTCCCTTCTCCTCCTATTGCCAATCAGTCTGGAATTCATTTCAGAAGAGGAAGTAGTTCCAATCTACCTGCCTTTTTTTCAATGAATCTTTGACAATGAGAGTAATGAATCCTTGATGAGACAATCTACTTGCCACCTTAGTGGGCTTGACCTTGACCTGCCTAGCCATTTTTGTGAGGGCTTTGTGCAAGTAAAATGGTAAATTGATAGGAGATCTCCCTGTGAAATGATTCAAAATTTTAAAGTGGTAGAACATGACTCTGTTGTATCTACCTTCAGAGGTGATATAAACAAAGATTGCCTTCAGGAGAGATTGCCACTTAGGTTCCAGATAAGACATTGGTATGTCTTTTTTCCATATAAGATCCTTGTGCAGAGGCTGTAGGTAGGATCTAAATTCAATGTTTGAAGGCACAGTTGTTTTGAACCAGCAATCCCTTGTTCTAGGGAGACCAGTGAACTCAGCTATGGCTGCCTCATCAACCACAAACTCCTCCTTTCCCACTGTTGTTGCTCTTCCATCATACGAGATAGCAAAGGTTTCAGACACTTGTTGGTGAAAATCTGCTAGTTTTTCACAATATGCATAGACTCTAGTTTTCTTGAAGAACTCGGCCACCTCAGGGTGAGCCTCAAGGTACCAAACTCCATCCAATTCATCCCTTAGAACTGGCCCTGCTTTCAACATTTAGTAATTGTTGACCTGTACCTGTGATTTAGGAAAATCTTCGTGCCAGGGAGACAAAAACTCTATGATTTAGGGTGACAGGGAGTATGACTTAGAGTAAACAAATGAGACAGGGTGACTCAGAGTTCTGATTTCATACCTCAACCACTAACCGAATCTAAACAAGAGACTGACTGAATACAAGCCGAAAATTTCGAGTTTCGGTGAGATGTAAAATCAAATTGAAACAGTATGGAATTCAACTACCTGATGACTCGACTTGGATTGATTGGTATGACAATTGGCTCAATAACGATCTGCTGAACTCGAAATCCACTCGGCAATCACCACAAAAATGGGATTATGGTCTCTGAGTATGCGTTTACTTGATGAAATCATGGGCTCAAGACTGTCAAAATGACTCTCAGATTCGAATTGGTAATTAATGGAATCAAAACAGAGATTAATCGGGGTTATAATGGATCTGTGTCCTCGTGACTGGAGATAACGAGGGGGTATGTGACTAATCATTTCTGTTAGTCGGGAATCACACATGAGTTTCTGTGTCTCTGTCGAGCCTTAATTCTGAAATGACAAATGTAGTTAAAAGGACAACAGGGTATCAATCTTCAGATAGATACAATAATAACATTCATACCTTACCACCTCCATGGACTTTCGGTGATTGTGTCTTCATGATTACGCGAATTGACAGCTAGCTCGTGCGAAAGCACGGGCTTTTCATTTTTCCCATGGAAATCTTTTCGATGGTTAATTGGGTTTTTGCTTTTCCCCCTTAACTACTGAGAACGAAGGTTTTCGGTGGTTAATGAGCGCTATTCAGGCTCGCCTAAACCACCGAAACCTTAGATTCTTTCTTTTGCTTGACAAAACCAAATCAAAAGTTTTTTCCAAGTTTATTTACAGAAAATAGACTCTCTAACATACCTAAAGAAATTTAGAAATCAATTTTTTGGACCACAATCTATCACCTAAAAAGAAAAATCTCCATCAATTTATTTGAGGAGATAACACTCTCAATAGGGGCAACAACATGACTTAATGACATATTCACAATTGCGTCAATTTCTCCCATTTCTCAAGGTCGGATACTAGAAGGGCATGTATGCATGGCACCCTTGGAGTACATTAAGTCCTAAAGGGCATGGTGTGCATGACACCCTTAGTATCCTTATGAAATTTGAATTGAAAGTATGAAAAATAACTTAAGGGCAAGGTACAAAGAAAAATTGTTCTTAGAATTTAGCAATGAGGAAAAATGTTAATTACTTCTATCCACTTAAAAATAGAAAAAATTGAATTAAGAGACTAAAATAAGAATTTTGTTAGTAACCTTGAATAAAAGTAAAATAAAATAAAAACAACTAGAAGGTAAGCTTGAGTTCAAAGTTGTGCATGATTTTATTTTTAGCTAATTAATTAATAAGAAAATCTAATTTCATGAGAACTCGTTAGCAATGAAAAGTTAGGAGAAGAATCCTAGTTCAAATTGAAATCATAAGCTAAAAATAAGGTAGGCTAGAATTAAGTGGAGAATGCATTAAATAATAAGTAGGACACAAAATATTCTCATGCAACAGAAATAAGATTTTGTGAGGAAATCCAAGAAACACCATGGAGAAATTGTAAGAAGCCAAGAAAAGATGGGTAAAGGAAAATACTTAATTTCAATTATAAATTGGTAATTTCATGTGCACCTTTGCATATAAATGCCATTGTCATGATGAATAATTAAATTAAGAAAAATTTAAAATCCCAATTATGTATGAGTAGGATAGGTGTCAATAACCTCATTTTTTATAAAAAGAAGGTCTTGGAGAAGAAGAAGAGAGACTTCTTATACCCTACTCTTGGACGGTTGTTGTAAGTAACTTGTAACAACAATTGATATTGAGTATTTTTATTGGGAGTTTGGATATTGATGTGTTTTCTAGAGATGGAAACCTCAAAGCTGTGAGCTTGAACATCAATCTTTTACTAACGACTCTAGTATTTATACAACCTCGTTGTAACTTGAGCAACCTTGAGGAAGAAGAGTACCCACAAGTGTTCGCAGAGTGATAATCGGTGAGTCAATTCTATGATTGGCAAGCTCTAACAAATATTGACGAAGTTGATGTAGTCCCAACTTCTCAACTCCGACGAAGACTGATGAAGCTCCGATAAAATTAATAAAACTTCATCAATTACAACAAACTTGGTTATCTAATTTCAACTAATTTATTAATCCCTTCTAAATCATATTGACTTTTATAAATTTACAAAACTTCCTCTTTTAAAATGTTTTTCAAAAAAATTTAATAATCATAATATCATAAATAAATAAAATCTTTTTTTGATTTTTAAATATTTAAAATTCTATTTTTCCCATTGTTCAAGGATGATGAAGTAACTAATTTCCCCTGGTTGGAGGTGACAATTATCCATGAAAATATAACAATTTTTTTTTTCAAAATATACTAAAATAACCGCGTAACCGATCAGATCGAACTCATTAATATTGATGTGTATGCATCTAAATTTAAAACGTGATGGGTAACTAGTAACGTCTTCACCGGATTTGATAAAAATGTCAGAAATGGTGCGTCCGAAAATCCAGGTTCTCATTTATTTATAACTAATAAATAGTCATTTATTTATGCCTCATTAATGGCGGCTCATCCCTTGTGAATGCAAAACAAAATCAGATAACACAGAATAAAAATTATGGTTGGGGTTACGTTCCTGCAAAACAAAACTGTCCAATGAATCAATAGATGTGTTGTAAGAAAGATTTTAAAGAATCACGTTTGACATAATCTCTTCAGAATGGAGTAGATTAATTTGGGAGTAAACAGTTTTTTAGGTCCAAAATATGGGTTTGAATTTGACCAGATTAGATTTTTAGGAGTAATTTGAGTTTTGCATGGATCAAAGTTTTATATATTTCAAAACTTTATTTCATTTTAAACCAACAAAAAAAATCAATCAGAATGTTGAATTGAGCTAAAATTTAAAATGAAACTACCAAAAAACTTGCATGAAAAATAACTAAAAAAATAAAGATTACTCCGAATTAACACACTTTTTAGAATGTTATAATACACATTTCATCGATATATTCATTAAATCAAAATTTGAGAAATTGAATTAATATCCCTCATAAACAACTTATCTGCCATCCATACCCTAAGTGATTTTCCCCGTCTGCAGATATAATATCCATTACCCGAAATTGTACATCATTGAAAGTGAGAACAAGGATGCAAACATTTTCAACTCTATCCAGGTTTGTTTTGGTTTTAAATGTTCAATTTTTTTGTTTTCTTTCTATCCCAATTCTAATAGGTTGTTCTTATCTTGTTGTTCTAGATTTATCTTTATATTTCTAAAAAATGTTGTCTTTGACTTTTCTCGTCTTCATGGCTTTGTTACGCCGAAAGGCCTACACCTATTGACAATGGACAAATTTAATAAGGGTTTAGTGCTTAATAAGTTTTCTATAGACAGGATTAAATATCGCTGGAATATTCTTAATAGTCACACAAAATAAATGGCTGTGATGTCAATCATTAACTTCCTAGCTATTATAAAGACATCAGTTTATGTGTTTATTTTTTTACATTTACCTAATAATATTTAAAAATTACTTTGATAGCTAATTGATTGCCACGTAAGTGATTAACAGAAATTAAAATATTAACACCAGATAAATGAAGCCCAACAATTTATTTATTAATAGATAATAAAATTTAATATATTTTTTTAAGGATTCGTTTCATCTTCTTAACTTTTCAACGTTCACCAACAGCTATTTTGCTGTTGTGCTAGTAATTAGTAAACTCAATGTTTTAACATGCAGACTTCGGCACCCAGTCCCACTAACCACCTTTGTGATGGAACACTTGCCATTGATTTTGTTGGTCAGTCTTACAAACTCTTTGAATTCGTTATTTAACTATAGCTGTTTAAGAACCCAATTTGATCATCGCTCTTATACAAATTTGAAATTTGAATTATGATCTAGAATATTCAGAGTTATGATATTTTATATGTGTCATTTATTGCGGTCAAGAGTTTAGGAATTGGATCCAGGAACGAAGAACTCATTGCGTATTAGGAGACGTTGCCCTATGGAAGTAGAAGGGTATTGTGCCTTAAAACTGTTGGGTCACCATGGTAGACAACACCCAAAGCTGGGTGGCTGTGTGGGTGTTTTTTTCCAGATTTTTTTATTGGAACTGAAGGATTATAGGAAAGAAATTGTTCTCCAACAGACTTTTTCCAGCAGGTGAAATTTTTTTGCCCATCATTTGTTCAATCACCTACCCACCCACATATATTAAAAAAAAAGAAGAAGAAAAATGATGCAGTTTTGGAAATCATTTCATGATATGTTCTGAAACAGTTTGACCAAGGATTGATTTACTGTTTTCTTTGCATTATAGAACGTCCCATGCAGGTCTCAAAGAAGCATAACGATGAGAAGTTACCCATGAAAAAGCTTCTTTTGGTTGGTGGTTTTTATTTTGGGTTTTAAATTTTGCTATGTGGGTAATTTATGCATGGCTTTTATTTGGGTTTCCGTCCGGTTTTGCTACATGGGTCATCAGATTTTTGGTTTGTAGGGTTGGTTTTTCAGTATAGGCAGTTAGACTTCAAGATAAATGTTGTTGACAGTCAAGATTTAGGCTGTTTTAGTGATGGTCATGATATGCATTGCAATACAGATTGCAGATGAGAACATGGTGGGTTTCCTAATAGGCAGTTAGATTTCAAGACAAGTCATGTTCATGGTAATGTTTTAGGTTTTTCCATTGATGATTTTGATGTGCATTACAATAGAGTTAGCAGATGAGAACAAGGGTGGTTTTCCTAATACAAGGAAGAGCTTAGATATCAGGCAACATGTCCTAGTTCCCATGGATGACTTTCGTAGATGGAGGTGTTAGGTTTCTCTTTGCAGCTAAAACACTGGGGTTTACAACTTTCCCAATAACCTATCTGAGCCCGTAGGTTTCTGGTCGAAATCTACTAATAGGGTGAACTCTATTGGTGAACTTCCGTTCTGGGGCATCCGACGTTTATATAGTTCGTTTTCTGGTAATATTTTTCATGTGGTAAGTAGACGAATATTACAGGAGGTAATTTGTAATATTAGCTTCACATTTTGTTGAAAAATGAACTACTTTCCCTAAAATAAGAATTTGTGTTTTCATAAACTGAACAAATTACAGAACATGTGTAAATCTACTGCCTGCTATTAACTTTAGAATAGAAAGCGTCCATGGTTTAAACAAACAAATTTAGCATTTATGTTATGGCTTTACTATTTCAGGGAAAATAACGTACATGGTTAATGTTAACAACCATTTTTTTTTGGCAATTTTAGCTATTTAACCTATCCATTTAAGATCTTAATATTTATGCAAACAATATTACTAACCATAATTATTAAACATGATTCTGATTCCAGAGCTTTGAAAAGTACTTTTTGTTGGGATTTGGTGATAACGAATTCCTCTAATGATAGATCTGGATYCTATTATTTTACRTTGGTTACAACCAAATAGACCAAGTTAGAATATGGATAGGGATTGTATTTAATAATCAGTTAATTGTGTGAATGTATAAATTCATGTAAGCCCGTAGAGGCAAAACGACTGAGTGTGAGACACAGAGTGAGAACTTGCAAATCTGATGTAATCTCCATGATCCATGATCTGAATAATAAGACAACCGATGTCTATGCTTGTGGACGTAGTCCAACGTTTTGATGAACCACGTGAAATCCGTGTGTTTATTATCTATGTGTGATTATTAATTATCATATGTGAATTGTGTTTCCGCATTTGCAATTCTAACAAATAGTATCAGAGCTAATTGAAGGAAAGGAACATCAAATTTCGGAGGAGCAGCAACATCTGTGTGAAGTGCATCGATTTCTACATCGCCGCAGGTCCCTCCTCTGGAAGGGTGCGACGTCTTATTAGCTAAACTTCCCGTGCTCTCGTTTTTTTAAAATCGTCGCGATCGAGGACTCCGCACTCCAAGTGTATCGTGAGCTGCACACTTACCGCACTCCAGTGGTGACGTACTCCCTAAAACATTCGTATATTTTTTGGAGTTGAAAATATTTTAAGGAATGGTCGTTTCACTTAAAGTATGGTATAATTCAACWTAAGGCATGAAGTTTGTTTTTTAAAACAAACGGTGGACGAATTAAGAAGTGGTTTTTTAAATTCAAGTGGATGTTTTTTAAAAGGTAAATCTTTTTGTTTTATAAAAGATTTTTATTAAACCTTTTTTATATATTATTAAAAGTTTTTTTAAATTAAAATTTTTAACAATCATTTTTTCACATTATTTTTTAAAGTCTTGGTTATTATAAGCCATTATGTGGGCATTAGGAGTTTTTTGTGCTAATGGCTAAGATGCAGAGTTCAAAGTTTGAAGTTGAAAAGTTCAGCGGTAAAAACAACTTTGAGCTTTGGAAGCTCAAGATGCGGGATTTACTGGTGCAACAAGGGTTGCAAAAAGCATTGGCAGACAAGTCAAAGAAACCATCAGCCATGACGGAATGGGAATGGAAAGATCTGGATGCAAAAGCTCTTAGTACCATTCGTTTATGTCTGGCAGATGAGGTTCTATTTAATATTGTAAGAGAGGATACAACATCAGGCTTATGGAGCAAGTTGGAAAGTCTATATATGACGAAGTCCTTGACGAGCAGGATCTACTTGAAAGATAATTGTACAGTTTGTGGATGAAAGAAAGTACAAAAGTTGTTGACCATTTAAATACCTTTAATACCCTTATAGTTCAATTGACTAGTATGGAAGTTAAATTCGAAGATGAGGATAAGGATATTACACTATTGTGTTCGTTGCCCGAGTCATGGGATAATCTAGTCACCTCTATTTGCTTTAGCTCAACAAATGTTTTAGATTATGACTCTGTTGTGGGAGCTTTGTTGGCTGAGGAGATGAGGAGAAGATCTAGTAAAGAAACTTCAACTTCAAAGGCGATGCTGGTCAGAGGTCGAACTAAAGAACAGAATGAGAGAAGTTTTTCTCAATCTAAGTCAAGACACATAAAGGGTAAAGAGAAATGTTGGTACTGTGGAAAAACAAGACATCTCAAGAAAGATTCCTGGAAGAGAAAGGAATCTGAGGAAAACTCTACGAAGGAAGCAAATTTGGCTGTAACAAATTCAGGTATGACTGATCAAGTTTTATCTGTTTCTAGTAATTTACAATATCAAGAAGAATGGCAGTTAGATTCAGGTGCTTCCCACCACATGTGCTCACATAGAAATTGGTTTATTTCTTACTAATCTGTTGATGAGGGTGTAGTGTTTATGGGAAATGATATTTCCTATAAAACTATTGGGGTTGGCAGTATGAGAATCAGGATGTTCAATGGTATTGTTAGGGAATTAACAGATGTTAGATATGTACCTGAACTTAAATCAAATTTGATTTCATTTGGAGTGTTGGATTCTTGTGGATATAAGTATACAGGTCAAGGTGGAGCACTCACATTGTCGAAAGGTAATTTAGTAGTGATGAAGGCAACAAAGGTTGATAACCTTTATACGCTGGAAGGGAGTACTGAAGTGGAATCTGAAGTGACAGATGTATCTTCTTGTTTATGGCAGAAGTATCAAGGTCATAAGAGCAAGAAAGAATTGCAGGTACTGGTAAGCGGTAAATTATTTCCAAACTTAAAATCTTTGTTTATGAATTCCTGCTTGTTTTATACCTTTGCAAGTTCTGATGGTGGTATAAAGGGATGTTGTGTGTGGGATCCTACTTCTCACAAGGTCATCATTGACAGAGATATAGTATGTATAGAACAACCAAAAGGGTTGAATCAAGATCGCAATGGTAAATTTCTTTGCATGCTAGATAATTCATTGTATGGCCTATTGGTACCCAGACAAATATACAAGAGGTTTGAATCCTTCATAGTGAGTTAAAATTTTTCAAAGGGTAGGAATGACTATACAGTTTATAGTACATTCACAGTCTTGATGTTATTTGCTGATGATATGCTCGATGCAAGACGAAGCATGGATAAAATCAGTAAGAAAATGACTCAGGTGGACAGGACAATTCAGATGAGGGATCAAGGAGCAACAAAACAAATTATGGGCATGGAAGTACATAGAGATGGTAATGGTAAGCTATGGTTGGAGTTTAGTATGAACTTTGTAAAACTAGTTTTTATCTCTCTTGCTTTCCATTATAAGTTTTCTTCAAGCATAGGGCCTGTCTATAAAGAAGAAAAGTTTATGTCTCGTGTAATTTCAGTAGGAGGTCTGTTGTATGTGATGAAATGGTTAAGACCAGATGTTTCACATGCTAATGATGTTGTCAGATACGTGACAGATTCAGGTGTTGYAGTGAAATGGGTGCTTCAACGTTTAAGAAGCACAAATGTCACCTATAATGGTTACACTGAGATGGTCTGTGATAATTATAATGTATATTGTAATACAGGTGTTTTGGATATGAGGACATTTATCACTAAATATGTCTCAAAACACAGTTGTGGAAGACATGTTGGAGGTGGAGTGACCCTTCAGGAAATCCAAACTCATGCAAGTCACACAGGAAAGATCATGAAACCGGTTTTATTAGAGAAGTTGCAGTGGTGTTTGGCTTCTCTTGGCTTGCAGAAAAGGTGATGAACAAAAGGATGGAGCAAGGTATCAGGTTAATTGTTGTCTCGGTGGAGATTGTTGGGATTTGGTGACAACGAATTCCTCTAATAATAGATATGGATCCTATTATTTTGCATTGGTTACAACCAAATAGACCAAGTTAGAATATGGATAGGGATTGCATTTAATAATCAGTCTTTTGTGTGAATGTATAAATTCATGTAAGCCCGTAGAGACAAAACGACTGAGTGTGAGAGACAGAGTGAGAACTTGCAAGTCTGATGTAATCTCCATGATCTGAATAATAAGACAACCGATGCCTATGCTTGGTGGACGTAGCCCAACATTTCGGTGAACCACGTGAAATCCCTGTGTTTATTATCTATGTGTGATTGTTAATTATCATATGTGAATTGGGTTTCCGCATTTACAATTCTAACACTTTTAACACCATTAAAACCTTAGTTTAAACAAGTTAGGAACCACTACCCATTTTCTTACTCCAAAATTTGCTACATTATTGTAGTGGGTCTAGATTAGAAAATATAGTAAAGATTAAGTTTGAATGGAAAGGAGTTCTGAGCTACAAAGCCACAAATTATTTGCTTAAGCATAGAATTTCGTAATCTGTATCAACAAATTTCAAAGAAAAAGTTGAAAATTATGCACGTTTAATAACATAGATCTGAAGTATACAGTGCTCATAAATAAGTGAAAAAATAGTATCGGTTTGAGCTCTATCCGACTTGCCTTCCTAAAATAAAAACATGATCTTATTAGCACCATTGTTTCAAGGATATAAGCACTCTCTGTAATGATCTATACCTAGGTGACATCATACAGTTTTTAATAATAATAGTAATATTTATAATAATAAGTTATTTACTTTAATATATTCAACAAATTCCTTTAAACTAATAGTAATATTTACATTGATGATGATGATGATGATGATGATGATGATGATTAATGTTCACTAAGACTGAATTGGTCTATCGGACCTTAAGAGGGTAAGTGATTATTTGTGATTTTTTAGAATTTTGTTTCTGTGCTCGAAAAGCATTAAGAGAAGCTTTCCAAGATCACCATACTTGTGTTGAGTTAAGAGGTTAGGAAGGTTGGTAGTGTGATAAATATTTTGAAAATGAGATCTAATATGGGTATAGGCTTGACAGTCTAAGAGAAAGTGATTTTCATTTTCAACCTTTTTAGTGTCACAAAGGTGACACACTTTTTCATCCCATGGCATTTTAGGAATTGACCAATGCCTAGTTTCACTATGGCGCTCGTTAAAATTTGTTCTTATCTTAGCAATGCTTATTTTTCTCTTTACGCTTGGCAAAACAGATAGATAATTTTGATCTTCTAGATTAGGGTTGATTACATCTTTATAATACCTTAATTTTCTTTTCTCCTCTAACTCTTTATCACACCGCATTTTCTCCTTAAATTTTGATTTGACGTTTTTTTAATAGTATCTTTATTCTCCAAAATGGTTTTTTCCATGATTCCCCAATAGTTTAGCCAAGACCGGGTGTCTTTATGCCATCCTCGTTTGAGTCTATGTTGGTTATGACTTGATTTTGAAGCAATTTTAGGTAGCCTCTTTTCTTCTATGTTGTTTAACTTGTTCTTATACATTAGGTATCTAGTCATAGCCATGCTCTCAATGGGGGAGAGGCTTGTTTCTAAGAGGAGGATGGGATAGGGTGTATTTCCTTTAATTTTGAGATTATATGTTATAAAATTCTTTTGTGTTTGCTCTATCTTTCTCTAGGATTCACTAGAGATACTACAACCCCATACTTCACATCCATAAAGAATAACAGGTATAACAAGAGTCTCAAAGAGGAGTTTATTCTTATCCCAACTCCAAAGATCAGTTGATTTACAATTTTTTTCAAGCCCATAATAAGCTTTCCATCCCCCAATAATCATTTTCTCAATGCTATAATTCCAATTGAGCTTGTGCTGAATATCAATTCCAAGATATTTGTATGAAGTCACTTCGTCCAAATTGTTGTTGTCATATACAAAGGTATCGTAAGGTATTAATATAGTGAACAAATCTGTGAAGTTTGCTTTTTAGATCTACTAGATCTACTACTGCGAAGAAATATATTAGTATGAATGCAAAATGAGATCTGATCAGTTGGCATCGTATGAACACAGAACGTGGAACACAAGGCAGGCATGCTCACTAAGAATATGAATTCTATTCTATATAAGCTCTTTCCTCTTCAATGTTTTCATAGTCTCAACAATAAGAATATTTCTAATTATTTTAGGATCTCTGCATGCTCAAATCCGTGTGTAGACGCCCATCGACAAGCAATAACAGGATGAGAAAGATCATGGAGGTTTTTCTATTGATATGGGCTTTGTTACTATTCAATGTTTTTCAAGAGCAATTTGTACTTTCTTCTTCATTCTCTGGGTTCTCTGAACTCTGTGGATTATAGCCCGTTGGGAACATTGATTGATTCTTTCATTTGTGATCTTATTACAGATGGTGGAATTGAAAGTAGTGATGGCTGGATAAAAATTAAAATTAACAATCGGTGTAGAGTTATGAATACCCGGGATTTATCAACAATTGATAGGGATGAAATCTTTTTATATGATTTTTTTACAAAGCAAAAATTTGAGGATCACTGCCTAGAGGGAAATGTGGGTGATTATGATATGCCTAGATGTTTCATGCATATCCTCACCAATTAAATTCATTCCATTTGTATATATATTTTATTAAAAAAAAATGAAATACTTTAGGGATAAAGATTTTAAGATTTTCACGAGTCTATTGTTTAATTTTTAAACCATTGTGGATCTGAACATTCAATGACTATTACATTTGATCCGGATTATTTTCGGTACGAAATGAGATTGGAGATATAATAAAGAAATGCACAGAGATATCACAGATATTCCATAATATGACATAAATGTATCAGAGATGCAACCATAAAAACAGATATACAGTAATACATGATTTCTATTAATGAAAGAAATGTACAGAGACTGTAAAAACACAGAGTCAAAGACTCGCTAGAATGGTGGTAGCTTATCTCTGAGAAGAGATGTGACGGCTACTCGCATTCACAAGAAGATGATTACAATGAGGCTCTGAAGGCCTTTCTACAATAAGCAGGAATTCCAAAAACCCTAGACATCCAAAAACCTAATCCTAGGAGATGAAACGCCAAAAGTCATGTGGGCCCCGTTTGGTTAAGTGAGTACATCCACTTCCCGAGGTCGTAACTTTTGCATACGATCTCCGTTTTAGGCATGTGATAGCTCGTTGGAAAGGTATTGTTGAGGAGATTCATTTTGGGGGCTCAATAATGCCTTTGAATATCATTGAGAGCCTCGATCTAGAAAAACCTTCATTTGGACCCTCAAAATGGCCTCGAAAGTTAAAACATGCTAAAAATAGTAAATTGCCAGAATTGCCAGAAAACTGTTTTGGGGCATTTGGAAAAGGTGGGTGGCCACCGATATCCACCTAGATCAATCCTCCCTCCTTAGGAAGCAATGGT
>JASDQU011403074.1:43663-59024 GCA_032191745.1 Picea mariana
AAGCCAAGAGGCTTCTACCCAAACATTGGATTCATAATATAACCAAAAGTGTCAATTTTTCTGTTATAGCTGATACTATTTGCATGCATGACCTGTAATCATTGCGAGGATGATTATCAAACATGATTTTGTTCATGTCCTTCCAAATTCCCCAAAGCACAAAAAGAGGGACTTTATTGTGCTTTGGCATTGAAATGAACTAGTGCTTCAAGAAATCATATATATTCATGCAAATACAAAGAGCTTGTATCTTCAGATGTGCACAAACCTCCATCCAAATGAAAAGAGAAACCTCACAGTTCAATAACAAGTGTTGTGTGGATTCCTCATTTTCTAAGCACAAATAACATACAGAGCGTCTGATACCCCCTCGCTTCCTAAAGTTTTCACTTATCATAATACGATCCTACAGGCAAAGCCACACAAAAAGGATAATTTTGGAAGGAACTTGTGACTTCCAAATTGCTTTATACCACCATTCAGATTCTGAACTCAAATTTAGTGTGACCAGAGCATTATAAGCAACTTTTACCAATACATCACTAGAAACAGGATTCCAAGTCCATACAAGCTTGTCTGCATTATTACCAAGAGCTACACCACTGCACCTTAGCATCAAAAGGAAAGAGTTCCATTCCGTGGCAAGATTCCCATCTAGACCGAGGTCATATGACATTATCCAGTCTCGAGAATGTGACTGATTCAACAAAGACAAATGACTCGCATGAGCCAGAGTATGTATCTTCAATGTATGTAGAATGTATGTAGATGTTGTAGCAAACCTTCAGACAAGTGATATGATGAACCAACTCCTACAAAGGGGCCTTTCCCCAACCATACTCTCACACCATTCCCTACCGACCAGGCAAACCGGTTTTTTAACAGAGGAAATGAGCTAAATAAATGTTTCCAGAAAATAGAAGTGATCAAAAATTTTGAAATACCTGAATGAAGCCAACAAATTGCTTCAACACCTATGAGGTATTTTCATTTAATGTATTTACTCCATAATCCTTTACCGAACAAATCCATCCCTAAGGATTTTCTTGCCAAGGCTTGTCCAAACCAAGTGAGGTTTCGAATGCTCCAACCGCCAAGAGCCTTTGGTTTTCCAATTAGGTCCCAACTAGCAAGGTGGAAACCCGATGGTTTTTGAGCGCCCTTCCAAAGAAAATTTGTGAATATGCTCTGGATTTTTGTCATAATGCCCATAGGAAGTTTAGATAAGGTGAGCCAATAGACATGCATAGATTGAAGCACAGATTGAACAAGAACTAGCCTGCCTCCGAGAGATAACCAATGAAAGAAACAATGGCTTACCCTCTTTTCATTTTTTTGTAATATCCAGAACCAATCCGAGACTCTATAACCATTAGGATTGATATGAAAACCGAGGTATTTCAACCCTCCATCCAGATGAGCATAATAAATTCCAAAAATATTTCCAATAGCAGTGAGCTTGTCCTGTTCACAATTATTATGGAAAAACATGACTTTTCGCAGTTTATTTTTCCATACCTGATGCCTCACAGAATGTTGATAGTATCTTTGCAAATTCTTCCCATTCCATGAGAGAATCTATTCCCAAAATCAAAACGTCATCTACAAATAAAAGATGGGAGAGGCATAAGCCCTTTGCCACTTTGAAGCCAGAGAATTTTCTTTCAGATCTAGCCTTTATGAGAAGCCTACTTAGACCTTCCACTAACAGGAGAAAAAGAAGAGGTGAGAGGGGGAAACCTTGTCTTATCCCTCTATAGCTTTTGAAGAAAGATGTTAATGACCCATTTATCAAGAAATAAAAATTGGCACTAGAAACACAACCCATAATCCATTGTGTGACCTCCCAATGCAGACCTATTTGAATCAATAATAATCTCAGAAAACTCCATCTGACCTTTTCATATGCCTTTCTCGGGCCTAGCTTCAAGAAAACAATAGATTTCTTCCTTGATTTAGCAGTATTCATACATTCTTGAGTCAACCCAATTGCATCAAATATAAGTCTTTCCTTAAGAAAAATGAAATATTCCTTGAGATACAGAGGGCGAACTTGTCTTTAATCCTTGTTGCAATAATTTTGGAAATAACTGTGTAGACAAAGTTGCAAAGTGCTATCGGCCTATATGCAGTGAAAGAGACATGCTTTGCTTCCTTGGGAATTAGTGCCATAAAGGTGGCGTTCAAAGAACCACTAACGTTTCCAGATATCTGAGACTCCTCTACAGCTTCCAACAGGTCCATTCCCATAATGTCGAAAAAATGATGAAATAGTTCATGAGTCCAACCATTTGGACCAGGGTTTTTTTCCTTGGGCATCATCTGAACCACTTTCTCTACCTCCTGGAGAGTGACTGCCTTCCCATCTCCATACTTTCCTCATCTGTGAAGTATCTTGGGAATTCTTTGATTACATGAAACTAAGTTAGGGTGTTTTCATTTTCCTTAGATGAAAAAAGAGATTTGAAGAAGTTAAAGGCAACTGTACTAATATATCCTTGAGAGGAATGGATATTTCCTTCTAGATATTCTACATACTAGATGGTATTATATTTTTTCCTTGATTCTGCGAATTTGTGAAAGAATTTGGAGTTTTTATCCCCACTTTTGAGCCAAATGACCCTGCTCTTTAGGCGCCAGGTTTCTTCTTTGTGTATTAAAATATTTTCTTTCTTCTTTTCAGGAGAGGATATAACTCCTTTTCTTCTGTGGAAAAAATATGTGAGGGATAATTGTTAAAAACATCTGCCAACTACTGCTCAATAACCTTAAGTTCTGAATGAAAAGGGGATCTTTTATCTTTCTACCAATATACAATTTCTTCCTTCAAAGTTTTTAATTTTTAGACCAACTGATTCATGGCAGAGATGTCTTTCCAATGGTCCATTGAACTCCATGTTTCTCGAAGAAACATAATAAAATCGCTTTCCTTGAGCCATGTGTGGTTAAATATGAAAGGAAAGTGATTTGTTTCTTTGAGCTTATTGAACTGTAGACACATTGGTTTATGGTCCGTGAGGCCACTTTTTATGACCCAAGATCTACATCTGCTTATGTTACCCAATAGGTTTTCATTTATCAAAAAATGATCCAACCTTTTTGAAACGCCATCTATGCCTGAACGACTATTTCTCGAGGTGTGAGTGATAGGATTTGGGACTATATCTACCATACCCACTGATTCAAGCAAGGACGAGAAAAAATATTCATGTGGATCACATCTTGCTCGATCCCCCCAAACTTCTCATGATAAAAGAGTCATGTTTAAGTCTCCTCCTATAATAAGACTATCATCATGAAGAAGCCCACCGTATTCTAACGGTTTCCAGAAATCAAGTCTTTCTTTGTAGGGTCAATAAACATTCAATAGTTTAACAGGGAATGACAAGTCTTTAAAACATCCTTCTAGTAATATACGAACATTGATTTGATAGGCTGATAGGTCTGCCTTCTTAAGATTCTAGCATGGAATTAATCCACTGGAGAGACCAACTAAGCTAACAGAAACACACTTCCAACTCGTGCAACACTTAAAAAAAAAACTTCTTTGCTTTTTCACAATCAACCATGGTTCCCTGAAAGAAAATAATGTCACGACTTATGGACTATATCAACCTATTGAGGTTTAACAGCTTTGGGGCACCCTTGACCCCACGCAAATTGTATGTCATTATGGTAATTTTTGGTCCCCTGAATCGAGCCTCTGCTCTCTAAGAGCCCTTGGGGATGAAGGAGGATCAAAGATTTCAGAAACATGGGGAGGAATGAGAGGAGACAGACCTCCCTCAATGGCTCCTATTCCCTTTGTCTGTGAGGTTTTATTTTTAGGTTTATTCCTAATAGTAACATTGGATATATTCCCAACTGAAGAGATAGCCTCCCTGTTATTGTGGATTTGAAGAGGGATTTTTGTTAAGATTTCTTTATAAGAAGGCACACCCTTCTCACTGTTTCCACCATTTTCTAGGTCACCACCGAAGTCACTATTCAAAACATTGTTTCTCTGCAAACTAGGAGGGTCCATTGTTTCACCTAGAGGACTCATGATAGAAGTATTTAGTCTCAGTACTTCTTCTATGTCTAGGGGTCCCACATCTGCCCCGGGGGACAATTCAAAAGGATGAGCTCTAGGGGGGTCGAAATCCACATAGACATGATTCATATTTGCTAGCTGGGAGTCCCATGGACAAACATGAACATGACTAGCTATTTTTACAGTCCCCTCAAGAGAGGATGTAGGTTCTAGAACCTGATTTTTTTGGAGATACCCTTTTTCAAACTTTTCCATCACAATATCCTAGAAACCACCAAAGATCTTCACAATCATCTCTTCATGGTTTGTTAAAGCATTTAAATCATCTTTTGAAAGGGAAGAAAATAAAGAGGGAAAAAAATATTCATCTTACCAATGAATGAATCACGCTTCAGACTGAGAAAGGGCCCTTGTTCCCGAGTTGTTTCCTTTCTTGGAAATTCGGTCCTTTGTATATTGTAATCCTCTTTTTTTTTAAAAGAAGGGAAGTTCTTATTTATGTGACCTGTCTGCCAACAATAATGGCATCTAAATGGTTCTCTCATGAAATCCAATGCTTGTAAGAAGGAGCCATTTTAACATGTTTAATTTGCTACAGTTTACACTTATCAACAGTCTAAGGGGCCACATAACTATTAGAACTTGGGTCGATAAAAATATAAACTAGACGGTTGGCGATCATACCTTCCATCTCCACCACTGAAGCTTGGTGGTCGTCTTGGTTATTATCCAGGGCTGCATAAATCCGTGGCATGTTCCTAGCCACATCATTGACCATGCTAGAATCTTGGATGTTGTAGGCTCTCTTACTGTCCTGTTGTCCGCGTGGAAAACTCCTCAGTAGATGTTCTTCTCCACAACCCCAACATTTCAAGGGTTTTCTCTTTGGGTTATCAGTCTTTCCTGGGGTTGCTTCAAAAGGTTTATTTCCACTCTAGGAGGGGAAATTTTGATGATTCTCACTTCTAGTAGGAAGGGTCATCCTAGAGTCTTTCCCATATTTCTTAAATCTTGAGGATTTAAACCCCTTCTTCTTGAATCCCGAACCACTCTTTTTCTTAAAGTGTTTCTTAAATTGTTTCCATGAAAAGTCTTTCTCATGGATTCCTTTCACATTCCTAAGGTCTTCCCGCCAATTGGAAGCCTTTCCTTTCATGTTGAAGATGTCTATTCGAGCCTTCGAGTTTTCAGAATAGTCATGGTTTCTGAAGTACTTCGTTAAACTAAGAAACCAAGCTTTTGCTTCTTCCCCTTTCTTAATCTCTCCGTCGAAAGAGGGTGGTTTGGCTTTCTTGAACTCTTCAGGGTCATGAATTTTGGAATGCTTTCATTTTTTACTTTCTTTTGTGAATTTGAGCTAGTTTTGCTATTAGAATATCCCTCAGAGTTTCCCGTTCCCTTTCCATAGGACTCTCCCGATGAACGTCCCCTTCCTTAAAGTTGGGCCTTCCTTGATGTGCTTCTCCCTATGTGGCCACTCATGGGACCATGTTTTCGTATTTCAGGTGGACTTTAAATTTTATCTGTATGTCATCGGTCCACATGACTGGTTGCAGGTCCATGCTGCAGTTGTCTTTGTATATCAGATAGGATATGCAACAAGACTCCATTGATTTCTGTTTTTTTTCTTTCTCCTTTATCAATCTCTCGTTGTCATCCTTGCAACTTTGTAATTTGGCCATAAGGATTCTTACAGTTTTAGCTAGGTCCAGAGGGGTCTCCACCGCCCTCTTCTCTCATTAGACTCTTCGTCTCTATTGTGGAAGCCATCCCCCACTTCATGGTGCGTCACCATCCTTTATGCTTGTGGTTTCCCGTGATTCACTGACTACTGAAGTGTTGATAAAACACTTACTGTTAGCTAACATTCTAGTAGTTCATGATCAACACATAGTTCATTTTCATAAATACACACACACAATAGAAATTTTTCATTATTTTCTTTAGTAATAGTTTAACCAGATTCTCTAGGAAATAGGTAAGGTAGGGGTGTCACCCTTAATAGTCACTTTAAACACGATTTTTAAGTGACTCGTCCCTGAGCCCAAGAAAGTCAAGTGTTGTAACCATGCTCTAATACCAATTTATAACACACCCATGGTGGGTTGTGGAGATTTTGTTTTCCTTAAATATATCAAATCCTCCATTAGGGGTATTTATCACCTTCTACTCATCCAAAGCATTCCAACCACAGTCTCCATGCTCAAAACTGAGCTCAGAACTGGCAAATAGACTTCTCCCCCATTCCTCGGGTGATCATTGGTCGGGGTCACACAACTTTCACGTGGATCCAACTCAATAAGATCCATCCAAATTCCTTCAATGTCCTTAAGCTTTCAACATTCCAAAATATATGGTGGAGATCCATCCCCCAACCAATCCAATGACTGGGCTTGATCCTAGACTAACTCACAGGCTAGTGAGGAATTCAACGTTCGACCTTTGGATTGAAATCTAGGCCTAACCCCTTCCCTCCATCTACACTCGCATATGAACACGAATATGACCAGACACCAAGACAATAGGCTCTAATACAACCACCATGTGAATCCTCTGGAGTGGCAAATCTTTGAAGTTCACAATCCGACGCCACGTGTCCTCAGAGAATTTGATGGCCTTGATCCACTTTCGGACTCTCGGCTTATGTAGGTTCTCAAGTCTTCACACATGCAAACATCTGGAGTGAAATCCTTCCAGAGTGTTGGATATTCTGACATGCATCCTCCTCTATTAAACGGTCACGATGAAATCTGATGCTTCGGCCTTCGAGATTTTTGGTTTCACAACACCCCTATCCTCTTGAAGCGGTCAATGATGGGATTACTACATCGTAGATCCAACGACTAGGATAAGACCTGAAGGATCCCCAGATCTATAGTCCTAGTCACTTCATGAATTTGGGCTTTGAGAGTTCTGCACACTCTACCCTCACTTCCCTCTGAAGTACCTTTCCTCCGAAGCACACGAATCTCCTCCATTGGTTCCTCTAGATCCAATGGTCCAGATCTTCTTCGCTAATTCGGGCTTCAGGAGTTTTCGAAGCTTGACACTTCAAATCCTCCGAAGTGGCTCTTCTTTTGAGTTAACAATCTATTTCCACGTGCCTCCCTGTACCAATGGCAAGGTTCTACTCTGGCACTTCAACACTTCGGGTCCCTTTGGACTCTCTACGATACTACACCCCAAATCCTCCAGGGTCCCAAAGTCCCAGGCTCTCGGAGTTCCAATCCCTTCACCAACCATGTTGGCTAGGTGGGCACGTACCAGGGGATGACATGTAGATGGGTCAGGGGTGACACGTGCCCTCACCAAGGATGCCATGTGTCACGTTCCAAAGGCTCTATGGGGTAGGTTATGCGCATGAATCTAGGTGGTGCATGGCTCGTCAAGCTTAAATTCACGTCACCATGGATGGCGTCACTGCACCTTGTCACTCCATAGTGATTGCGAGGCCCCAACATGCTCGCTCTTTACCAGAGAGCTCAATCTCCGCAATCTAGAAAGTGCTCGCCCGACTTTGTCTAATCATGGTCGTTGATCCTCCATTCCGATGGGATCAACGACGTTGGTTGATTGTAGGCCGTGAACTAGCACATCTACTAATTTCACCTTCGCGCTCCGCAATGATTCCCAACCATCGATCTAATCGAGCGGCTGGTGTTTGATCCTAATCAAGTGGTTGGTGTTTGATCCGTTAACTCCAGTGGATCTTTGAGTCGATGTGACGAATGCGATAGGTTTTCCTCGCGATGAACAACTCACATTCATCTCCTATGTCAGGTTCTTGATTCGTCTACGACTCTTGTTACTCAGCGAGTTCGACCTTCGAGAGTTTTGGCTCCATTGCCACTCCATTTTCTCAAAGCGAGACTTCGTCGAATTACCATGTGCGGGTCCACCCTCCAGGATGATCGGATGGTAGGAGGGGCTCCTAATTATCTCCACCATATCTACGACTCTCCTTCACTTCATAACTTCGACATTTGGGGAGTTTGATGCTATAGCATCTCCATTCTCCCAAAGTGGAACTTCGTCGAAGTACCATACACAAAACCTTCCACTAGGCGATCAGACAATCAAGAAGGGGCCCCAACGGATTCCCCAGATCAATGATGCACAACCTTTCGTGACTCCACCATTCATGTATTTTTGACAGTTATGAAGTTTGAAATCCCAGGCTTTGAGCTCTCAAAGATTTGAAGCCATCAAGAGTTAGCTCCTTTCGGACTTGGCGTAGTGTTCCTAGACCCTAGTCATATGGACCCTCTGATGAATCTCGGGCTATAAGCTATACTCTTAGCCAATATTTGGTTAAGGTCGTGGGTGCGAGCGTAAGGTCTCTTAGGCTACTAGTTTGAAGGAAGTGCCTTCCTAGCTCGTAGAAATTTAAGTTCTGAAGCAGGGCATGGTAATCTCATGGAATTACCGAGATGGTTGTAGTGCCAAGAGGCTTTCTCTGACTTTGAAATGGTGAGGTAAATCCCTGGGGAAAACACCTTTGAGGGTTAAACTGGAACATATGGAAATCAAGCAGAAGCATAAGTCCTCAAGGAGATAAATACATACACATCACGCGATTATTCAATATAGAGGCCAATCTTAAATGTATACATACATGCATTCATTCATTATTCCATTTCAAAGAACAAAGCATGAAAACACTTATCAAAAGTAGAATACGTTATGCGACTGTTGAAAGGGGTGCCCGTTTCCACCCAACCATAGGCTCAGTCATTCCTAATAGATTTACCACTGGCCACCCCCGAGCTAGACCACGATGCTTTGAGATTGAATCTTTTCTTCTGGATCAACGAAAGTTAGTGACGAAGGTTAATCTCCTTCTCTTGGAACATAAATAGATAGGGACGAAGTTTACTCTCCTTATCCTAACTAAGTCATAGATAGGGATGAAGGTTACTCTCCTTCTCCCAAGTCAGTCTCTATTTCCTACGATCAGAACACACTCTTTTCATAGTTCTTCCTCAAACCCGAGAGCTCAGTCTCTCGTCTCTGCACTCTTCGTCAATCTCCTCCCCTGACCCCCACACTTTCCTTTCTTTCCTTTTCCAACAAGATTGTGTGTGGCTCAAATTCGCAGTCCTTCGTCAGGTCTGGAAGCCTTATAGATGGGAGTTCTGCCCCATCCCCTCAATAACTCCTGAGGAGGTATTCCCACCTACCAACATGACTGTAATTCATTCCTAGGTTAGAGGGTTGTTTTGATCCTGAGAAATTAAATCCATCAAGGTATTGGTTCGGTGGAGTTTAACGCAACCATTCCTAGTGCCCTCCACCATATCTTTCCTAGCATTCATGGTCTCTCTTAGAAAATCCCCTTTCCATCAATCATGCAACACATATTCATTTTCTATTAAAATAACACAATTTACATTCATCGACCTTTCATACAAAGGTCCATCAAATCAAACATTCACACCTTTGATTTTTCCATAGTTCATTGGCCAATATAGTTATATTTACAACTGGGGGAAACAAGGTGTTACATATCCTATCCCTATCGCTCACACTCCCGCATCTACTCATACCATCTCCACTGGACACTTTCCACCACGTCATCCTATTCGTAACCAATCACATTCTCCCCCATGACCATTTGACCGACCACTGCCCCATAACGAGCCTACGTTGAGCTAAGTTGTCACCACTATCACCCACCTTCCACTGCAAGCTTTTCTCCTAGAAAAATTACTCGAAAAGATAGATGGCAAAGTTTAAGGAGCAGTAAGAAGATCACGTGGAGATATTTGCAGCAAAAGACCAGCATGTGATAACAAATTCCATATTTAAATGCCTGATAATTTTGTAGTAAATCATTATACAAAGGTGACATAGGTACCAACTAATGCACAAAACAACATCAGCAACTTGAGATTTACTGTAACCTGTCTAGATTTCATGGACGAAATTCTTATGATTTTCTATTTTTGTAACAATTATTTTAGATTTTCTTTAAATACATCCTGCTCATTTATGACAGGATCTTTGTAATAAGTTTATAAATACTTCCCCTTTCGAAGTATTATGTGTTGGGACTTGTTTGTAGGATAGGATCAATATTATAAGGGAGCTCACAAAAACACCATTGATCAGATTTTCAGTTATACAGTGAAACATTACAGGATTCTTGTGTCAATTTTCATTGGTGAAGTACCTTTCCCTGTAAATTTGTTCTTTCTATTACCACTACTGCTTTCTACATTCTGAATTATTCTGAGAGGATAAAGAAACATAATTTTTTTTAATCTACACTCTATCTCTGGCTTGGAATAATTTATGTGTTTTCCACTGAAGGTTGAAAACATAATTCTTAATTGATCTATTTTAAATTGGATTTCTAGACCTTTTCCATCTCTTCCATACATTAAGTCTTTGAGGATCTAGTGAATTTTACTACCCTTCTCTACAATATTAGCCTTTTAACCTTGTATTTTATCAATCCAAATCTGTGACTCCATTTTCCCAATGGCCCATCTTCCATGTTCCAACCAACAATTCAAAAAACCAAACCTTGCACTATCATAACTAGCCTAAAATTTCCAACAAACAAAGATAAATATTACAGAGAGATCCCTCTCTGAGTCTAGGAGGGTTAGATCTTGGACTCCAATGTGTTTTTGTGGTTTCCTCTGTTAACTTCTTCCTCGGCCTGAGAAATTACAGAGTGCTAACAGATTCTATCTATAAGTTGGGTCTTGTAATTGCAAGCAGGGTCTTGCATGAGAGTTGGTGCTCTTTTGGAGTTGTTTCTCTTTTCAGTTGGTGTTGATAAAACCCTGAGATTGTAGTCTCATGTAACACATAATACACAAGTTTACACATATATCTAGTGTTCCTTGTGTTCTTTACTATGATGGTGCATAGTTCTTTATTGTTAATATATGTCATTGAGATATGTTTACATGAAAGAAACTAGGTGTGAATGGAAGTAATGAGTAATGATGTTGTGAATGGTGATTTCTAACTAAATTTTTGTAACAAGTATAAAAATATCCCTACATTGATTCACCCCCCCTCCCAGTTTGATTGGTGTGTCTAACAATTGGTATCATAGCATGCCTTCATCATAGTTTCCTTTGAAGCAATTTTCTCAAAAGAATAGAGCAAGGAAGACATCAAGAAGCCATCATTACACCTCAAAGAAAATTCAGAAGAGAGACGCCTTCAAAGTGGACACCAAAGAAAAGGTATGCAAATATTTTTCATGGCCACTACTTCTCATGTAATGAATATGGTCACAAAGATTTGGATTGCAGAAATTATGCAAGGAAATATATTGGAAGGTTCCATAAAATTCTAAGCTGTTGGAGATGTAATCAAGTGAGACACATTGCTGCTCATTGTCACACCGTGAGATGTTACAGTTGCAGTGGGTTTGGCCACAAAGCTCAGGATTGTTGGAATTCAAGGAGACATTCAATGAGGAGTGCTTCATATAACATGGCAAGAAGAGAACATGCAAATTGGAAGGAAGACAATGTTGAAAGGATGGAAGCTCAGAGTACAAGTATAGAGAAACCTGGACACTTTCATAAGTGGATAAAGAAGATTGAACAACCATAACAAAATAGCATCCATGAGAAGAGCTCAAGCCTTACATATTCTAAGGCATATGCGAGCTCCTGTGGGAACAATCACGTATATACGTGAGCTGTATGCGGTGAAGTCGCATACATGTGGTAAAATCCTAAAAAAGAGGGGTGTACAGATAAGTTGCAGCATGGTTTAATGATCTAATTATGTTTTTGCATGGTTTGAGATGGTATGCTTCAGGTTTCATGTCTTTATGTGTGGTTGATGAATGTATGGTGATAATATGTGGTTGAGTATTGGAGCATATGCTTGATGGATTTCTTGGATGCATGATACTAACCCTAGAGTGTGGATTGAGGCATTTTATGTTAAGGAAAAGTGTTGGTTATGTTATGTGTTCTCTCTGTGAAGTTATGGCATGTTGTTTATGGGACATATCATGTTGATGTGGTGATAGCTAGAGGTATATATTTGATCTATTGAGGCACACTTTTGGTACATGTTTATAGGTACTATCAACTTCTTAATACTTGTTGTAGTGAATGTTTTTGAGGAAGATTTGTTATAGTACATGGCTGGTACATATGTGAGCTCCATTAACATATCTTGTGATGTATTGTTAGAGGCATACCTTGATGCATGTTTTTGGCATATGGTTGAGCTACATATTGGGACATGTAATTGATGAGTTGATGGTGGTTATGTTTTACATTGCTGAGTCATAGCTTTATCTACAGATGATGCATGATTGGTATAGACTTGGTTGTTTGTTAGAAGCACTTGCTAACACCATCATTGGCACATGAGTTATGGTTGATATGGCATATATGTATCTTTATTGTGGTACATCTTGTTGAGGTTTGGTGCATGGTTTATGCACTTGTAGATGACATATGATTGTGGGTGATAGTACTTAGTTAGACTACACCATTGGTATCACATGTTTAGCATATCCTTTTGTAGGGATGATATAGTTGAGACACTTGTTATGGTGTTTAATTGATACATTGATTGATGTTGGATGATTGAGATACATTTCTTGAAACATGGTTTGTGGCACTTGGTTCATGGTAGAGGCATATCATGAGTGATATGACACTTGTTTGAAGCACATGTTTGGCATGCTTTACACTTGATGATGTTGATGATATTGATATATGATTGGTACATAGTTGGCATATGATTCTTGGAATATGGTTGATACACTCCATTGATGATATCTTATGGTATATTATATGGTGTTGATGTACATGGTTGATGCTTTGTTCATGATTTAGTATTCATTGTTGACATATATTTTTGTTCATGATTGATGCATGCAATAGTATGTATGATTGGCATATACTTTATATATGGTATGGCACGCATTTAGATGGTTGATTCATGGACATGTCCAAGGATCGTCATAGGAAGAGAATATCATTCTTGAACAATTGATCTATGTTCCGGTTGTGCAGTAGCATTTGCAGCAGAATCATATTGGAGTGGTAGCATATTGTTCATCTTGTAGAGAAGATAGGGGGAGATATACTCACTGGGGGAGTTATTCTTCTTCCCATGATTGGTTGCAGGGGAGTGATTCTAGGAGGAGAGATGATTGACAACCATGCCATCAACATTGCATCATAGTGATATCCCTTGTCCAAAGGGGGAGAGATTATTCAGACCGTGGAGCAAAAGACATGGGGAGCAACCCCAAAGATAGAACCTTTTCCATTGATGTCAAAGGGGGAGAGATATCCACATTGATGTGGAGAAATGAACATTGATGAGGATCAATGACCACTTTCAACATGATTATTTCCATGTCTAAGTGTTTCCATCAATGATTGGTGTTGACATTAATGTTGGTGTTGCCATCAATACCAAAGGGGGATATTTTTGTATTATGTTGTCATTGATGTCAAGTATTTTCATAGTGATGTGCTTGTATCATTGATGTACTGATTGTTGGATTATGTTGTCATTGATGTAATTGATGTCAAAGGATTGATGTCGAGTGGTGTCATAATGATGTGTTGATAGTAAAGGAAATTGTATCATTGATTTCATGGTTGATAGGAAGTACCAAATGGATGAACTCCAAAGTGCTCCCTTTATGGTGAAATCCCTCATGGGAATATGCTTTGCAAAGTCCAAATGGTTAGGTGGTTGAGCAGTCCTAGTAGTGTGGTTAGGGAACCCAAGTTTGTTTGAGGAATAATGTAATGAAGATGAGTGAATTTTGCAAGTGAAACTATTCTATATGGATATTGCTTGTCATGATATTTTCGGTGATATATAGAACGTCACATAACTCCTCACATTTAGAGATTTATGGTCATGTGAAGTTGGAGAACTGTTAGGGTCCTAACCCGCACATAGGTAGAACAATATATTCAGATGTAATAAAGGTCAATTGGATTTTTTCACCATTATTTGAGACCTATTCCATTGGATTCATATCTTCAGCCTTATCACATTCATCCATATCATTTTTTCGGAATTTGTTTTTTACCCCGCCCACCCATTTTCAGTTCCCCCATCCTCATGGCCCATACTCGTAGCCAAGACTTGGAAGCTCGCTTCAACACCTTGCAATCTGGTCTCATTGAGACCCAACAAGAAGTGAAACAAATCAGTGCCAATGTTTCTGCCATCAATACAACCATGCAGTCCTCAATGGGCGAAATCAAACAAGACATCACCACCCAGATTGAATCAGTCTTTTCGGCACTCTGCACCAAATTTCATATCCCTATAGATAACCCTTCCTCTTCCTCACCCCCACATACTGAAGGTGACCATTCCTCTCATTCCCATACCTTGCAGAACCATCACTTTCAATGTGACCTACGCCTTCCATGGGTGGATGTGACCAAATTTGATGGCTCGAACCCCATTGGTTGGGTAACCCAAATGGAACATTACTTCTCTTTATACAACATTACAGATGACTTGGCCAAACTCCGGTATGGTGTTCTCCATCTATATCAAGAACGTTGGCAATGGTGGCAATGGAGAAAAAATTTGCATCAAGAGTATATTGCTTGGACACAATTTGTGGCAGAGCTTTATGAATGCTTTGACACTGACACCAACCATTTGGGTCGTTTGACAAAGCTGAAACAATTAGGAACAGTGGAATACTTTATAGCTGCCTTTGAGCACCTGGATTTTAGAACAGAGGGCATGTATGATGCTTTTTTCGAAGAGTGTTTTATCAGCGGCCTCAAGGATGAAATTCAGACCTCAAGGAAATGTATTTTTTGATAAATTGGATTCACATGATTTTTTTATAAATTGGTTCATATTATCCAAACTGACTAGTTTCCAAAATAACATTTAATCTCATTTATATTATTTTAATAATAAAAAGGAAATGTATTTTTTGATAAATTAGATTCTGGATTAGTGTGGAAAATTTGTTTAGCTAAAAAAAATGTTTAGAAATATACTCTAATTTATATTATTTTTACAACAATTGTAAAAAGGAAATGTATTTTTTGATAAATTGGATTCACATGATTTTCTTATAAATTGGTTCATATTATCCAAACTGACTAGTTTCCAAAATAACATTTAATCTCATTTATATTATTTTAATAATAAAAAGGAAATGCATTTTTTATAAATTAGATTTATAAGATTTTTTTTCTTTTTCAAATGAAAAAGCAATTTCAATGCTATTCTATTATAATCAAAAGAAACTTTATAATACATTAAATTTATATTCTAATCATTTAATATTCTAGCCATAAGCTATTAGCTTTGTCAAAACAAAGTTCTTTCAATTTT
>JASDQU011403074.1:59106-82795 GCA_032191745.1 Picea mariana
TAGTGTGACCAGAGCATTATAAGCAACTTTTACCAATACATCACTAGAAACAGGATTCCAAGTCCATACAAGCTTGTCTGCATTATTACCAAGAGCTACACCACTGCACCTTAGCATCAAAAGGAAAGAGTTCCATTCCGTGGCAAGATTCCCATCTAGACCGAGGTCATATGACGTTATCCAGTCTCGAGAATGTGACTGATTCAACAAAGACAAATGACTCGCATGAGCCAGAGTATGTATCTTCAATGTATGTAGAATGTATGTAGATGTTGTAGAAAACCTTCAGACAAGTGATATGATGAACCAACTCCTACAAAGGGGCCTTTCCCCAACCATGCCCTCACACCATTCCCTACCGACCAGGCAAACCGGTTTTTTAACAGAGGAAATGAGCTAAATAAATGTTTCCACAAAATAGAAGTGATCGAAAATTTTGAAATACCTGAATGAAGCCAACAAATTGCTTCAACACCTATGAGGTATTTTCATTTAATGTATTTACTCCATAATCCTTTACTGAACAAATACTTCCATAAGGATTTTCTTGCCAAGGCTTGTCCAAACCAAGTGAGGTTTCGAATGCTCCAACCACCAAGAGCCTTTGGTTTTCCAATTAGGTCCCAACTAGCAAGGTGGAAACCCAATGGTTTTTGAGCGCCCTTCCAAAGAAAATTTGTGAATATGCTCTGGATTTTTGTCATAATGCCCATAGGAATTTTAGATAAGGTGAGCCAATAGACATGCATAGATTGAAGCACAGATTGAACAAGAACTAGCCTGCCTCCGAGAGATAACTAACGAAAGGAACAATGGCTTACCCTCTTTTCATTTTTTTGTAATATCCAGAACCAATCCGAGACTCTATAACCATTAGGATTGATATGAAAGCCGAGGTATTTCAACCCTCCATACATATGAGCATAATAAATTCCAAAAATATTTCCAATAGCAGTGCGCTTGTCCTGTTCAAAATTATTATGGAGAAACATGACTTTTCGCAGTTTATTTTTCCATACCTGATGCCTCACAGAATGTAGCTTTGCGAATTATTCCCATTCCATGAGAGAATCTATTCCCAAAATCAAAACGTCATCTACAAATAAAAGATGGGAGAGGCATAAGCCCTTTGCCACTTTGAAGCCAGAGAATTTTCTTTCAGATCTAGCCTTTATGAGAAGCCTACTCAGACCTTCGACTACCAGGAGAAAAAGAAGAGGTGAGAGGGGGAAACCTTGTCTTAGCCCTCTATAGCTTTTGAAGAAAGATGTCGGGTGACCCATTTATCAAGCAATAAAAATTGGCACTAGAGACACAACCCATAATCCATTGTGTGACCTCCCAATGCAGACCTATTTAAATCAATAATAATCTCATAAAACTCCATATGACCTTTTCATATGCCTTTCTCGGGTCTAGCTTCAAGAAAATAACAGGTTTCTTCCTTGATTAGCAGTATGCATACATTCTTGAGTCAACCCAATTGCATCAAATATAAGTCTATCCTTCATAAAAATGAAATATTCCTCTGAGATACAGAGGGCCAACTTGTCTTTAATCCTTGTAGCAATAATTTTGGAAATAACTGTGTAGACAAAGTTGCAAAGTGCTATCGGCCTATATGTGGTGAAAGAGACATTCTTTGCTTCCTTGGGAATTAGTGCCATAAAGGTGGCGTTCAAAGAACCACTAACGTTTCCAGATATCTGAGACTCCTCTACAGCGTCCAACAAGTCCATTCCCATAATGTCGAAAAAATGATGAAATAGTTCATAAGTCCAACCATTTGGACCAGGGTTTTTTTCCGTGGGCATCATCTGAAACACTTTATCTACCTCCCGGAGAGTCACTTCCTTCCCATCTCCATACTTTCCTCATCTGTGAAGTATCTTGGGAATTCTTTGAATACATGAAGCTAAGTTAGGGTGTTTTCATTTTCCTTAGATGAAAAAAGAGATTTGAAGAAGTTAAAGGCAACTGTACTAATATATCCTTGAGAGGAATGGATATTACCTTCTAGATATTCTACATCCTAGATGGTATTATATTTTTTCCTTGATTCTGCGAATTTGTGAAAGAATTTGGAGTTTTTATCCCCACTTTTGAGCCAAATGGCCCTGCTCTTTAGGCGCCAGGTTTCTTCTTTGTGTATTAAAATATTTTCTTTCCTCTTTTCAAGAGAGGATATAACTCATTTTCTTCCGTGGAAAAAATATGTGAGGGATAATTGTTAAAAACATCTTCCAACTACTACTCAATAACCTTAAGTTCTGAATGAGAAGGGGATCTTTTATCTTTCTGCCAATATATAATTGCTTCCTTCAAAGTTTTTAATTTTTAGACCAACTGATTTATGGCAGAGATGTCTTTCCAATGGTCCATTGAACTCCATGTTTTTCGAAGAAACATAATAAAATCGCTTTCCTTCATCCATGTGTCGTTAAATATGAAAGGAAAGTGATTTGTTTCTTTGATCTAATTGAATTGTAGACACACTGGGTTATGGTCCGTGAGGCCACTTTTTATGACCCAAGATCTACATCTTCTTATGTTACCCAATAGGTTTTCATTTATCAGAAAACGATCCATCCTTTTTGAAACACCATATGTGCCTGAATGACCATTTCTCGAGGTGTGAGTGATAGGATCTGGGACTATATCTACCATACCCACTAATTCAAGCAAGGACGAGAAAAAATATTCATGTGGATCACATCTTGCTCGATCCCCCCAAACTTCTCATGATGCAAGAGTCATGTTTAAGTCTTCTCCTATAATAAGACTATCATTATGAAGAAGCCCACCGTATTCCAACGGTTTCCAGAAATCAAGTCTTTCTTTGTAGGGTCAATAAACATTCAATAGATTAACAGGGAATGACAAGTCTTTAAAACATCCTTCTAGTAATATATGAACATTGATTTGATATGCTGATAGGTCTTCCTTCTCAGGATTCTAGCCTGAAATTAATCCATTGGCAAGACCAACTGAGCTAACAGAAACACACTTCCAACTCAGGAAACACTTCAAAAAATACTCCTTTGCTTTTTCACAATCAACAATGGTTTCCTGAAAGAAAATAATGTCACGACTTATGGACTATATCAACCTATTGAGGTTTAACAACTTTGGGGCACCCTTGACCCCACGCAAGTTGTATGTCATTATGGTAATTTTTGGTCCCCCAAATCGAGCCTCTGCTCTCTAAGAGCCCTTGGGGAAGAAGGAGGATCAAAGATTTTAGAAACAAGGGGAGGAATGAGAGGAGATAGAGCTCCCTCAATGGCTCCTATTCCCTTTGTCTATGAGGTTTTATTTTTAGGTTTATTCCTAATTGTAACATTGGATATATCCCCAACTGAAGAGATAGCCTCCCTGTTATTGTGGATTTGAAGAGGTATTTTTGTTAAGATTTCTTTATAAGAAGGCAGACCCTTCTCACTGTTTCCACCATTTTCTAGGTCACCGCCGAAGTCACTATTCAAAACATTGTTTCTCTGCAAACTATGAGGGTGCATTGTTTCACCTAGAGGACTCATGACAAAAGTATTTAGTCTCGGTACTTCTTATATGTCTATGGGTCCCACATCTACACTGGTGGACAATTCAAAAGGATGAGCTCTAGGGGGGTCAAAATCCACATAGACATGATTCATATTTTTCAGCTGGGAGTCCCATGGACAAACATGAACATGACTAGCTATTTTTACAGTCCCCTCAAGAGAGGATGTAGGTTCTAGAACCTAATTTTTTTGGAGATACCCTTTTTCAAAATTTTCCATGACAATATCCCAGAAACCACCAAAGATCTCCACAATCATCTCTTCATGGTTTGTTAAAGCATTTAAATCATCTTTTGAAAGGGAAGAAAATAAAGAGGGAAAAAAATATTCATCTTACCAATGAATGAATCATGCTTCAGACTGAGAGAGGGCCCTTGTTCCTGAGTTGTTTCCTTTCTTGGAAATTCGGTCCTTTGTATCTTGTAATCCTCTTTCTTTTTAAAAAAATGGAAGTTCTTATTTATGTGATCTGTATGCCAACAATAATGGCATCTAAATGGTTCTCTCCTGAAATCCAATGCTTGTAAGAAGGAACCATTTTAACATGTCTAATTGATTGCAATTTACACTTATCAACAGTCTAAGGGGCCACATAACTATTAGAACTTGGGTCAATAAAAATAGAAACTAGATGGTTGGCGATCATACCTTCCATCTCCACCACTGAATCTTGGTGGTCGTCTTGGTTATTATCTAGGGCCGCATAAATCCATGGCATGCTCCTAGCCACATCGACCATGGTAGCTTCTTGAATGTTATAGTCTCTCCTACTGTTCTGTTGTCTGTGTGGAAAAATCCTCAGTAGATGTTCTTCTCCACAACCCCAACATTTCAAGGGTTTTCTCTTTGGGTTATCAGTCTTTCCTGGGGTTGCTTCAAAAGGTTTATTTCCACTCTAGGAGGGGAAATTTTGATGATTCTCACTTCTAGTAGGAAGGGTCATCCTAGAGTCCTTCCCATATTTCTTAAATCTTGAGGATTTAAACCCCTTATTCTTGAATCCCGAACTACTCTTTTTCTTGAAGTGTTTCTTAAATTGTTTCCATGAAAAGTCTTTCTCATGGATTCCTTTCACATTCCTAAGGTCTTCCCGCCAAATGGAAGCCTTTCCTTTCATGTTGAAGATGGCTATTCGAGCCTTCGAGTTTTCAGAGTAGTCATGGTCTCTAAAGTACTTCATTAAACTAAGCAACCAAGATTTTGCTTCTTCCCCTTTCTTAATCTCTCCATCAAAAGAGGGTGGTTTATCTTTCTTGAACTCTTCAGGGTCATGACTTTTGGAATGCTTTCGTTTTTTAGTTTCTTCTGAGAATGTGAGCTAGTTTTGCTACTAGAATATCCCTCGGAGTTTCCCGTTCCCTTTCCATAGGAATCTCCTGATAAGCGTTCCCTTCCTCCAAGTTGGGCCTTCCTCGATGTGCTTCTCCCTATGTGGCCACTCATGGTACCATGTTTTCGTATTTCAGGTGGACTTTGAATTTTCTCTGTATGTCATCGGTCCACATGACTTGTAACAGGTCCATGTTGCAGTTGTCTCTGTATATCAGATAGGATATGCAACAAGACTGCATTGATTTCTGTTTGTTTTTCTTTCTCCTTTATCAATCTCTCGTTGTCATCCTTGCAACTCTATAATTTGGCCATAAGGCTTCTTACTGTTTCAGCTAGGTCCGGAGGGGTCTCCACCACCCTCCTCTCTCGTTAGACTCTTCGTCTCTATTGTGGGAGCCATCCCCCACTTCATGGTGCATCACCATCCTTTATGCTTGTGGTTTCCCATGATTCACTGACTGTTGGAGTGCTGACAAAACACTTACTGTTAGCTAACATTCTAGTAGTTCATGATGAACACATAGTTCATTTTCATAAATACACACACACAATATAAAGTTTTCATTATTTTTTTTAGTAATAGTTTAACCAGATTCTTTAGGAAATAGGTAAGGTAGGGGTGTCACCCTTAATATTTACTTTAAACACGATTTTTAAGTGACTCGTCCCTGAGCCCAAGTAGGTCAAGTGTTGTAACCATGCTCTGATACCAATTTGTAACACACCCATGGTGGGTCGTCGAGATTTTTTTTTCCTTAAGTATATCAAATCCTCCATTAGGGGTATTTATCACCTTCTTCTCATCTAGAGCGTTCCAACCACAGTCTCCATGCTCAAAATTGAGCTCAGAACTGGCAAATAGACCTCTCCCCAATTCCTCGGGTGTTCATTGGTCGGGGTCACACAACTTTCACGTGGATCCAACTTAATAAGCTCCATCCTTAGTCCTTCGATGTCCCGGAGCTTCCAACATTCCAAAATATATGGTGGAGATCCATCCCCCAACCAATCCAACGACTGGGCTTGATCCTGGACTAACTCACAGGCTAGCAAGGAATTCAACGTTCGACCTTTGGATTGAAACCCAGGCCTAACCCCTTCCCTCCATCTACACTCACATATGACCATGGCTATGACCAAACACCAAGACAATAGGTGCCAATACAACCACCGCGTGAATCCTCTGGAGTGGAAAATCTTTGAAGTTCACAATCCGATGCCGCGTGTCCTCAGAGAATTTGATGACCCTAATCCACTTTTGGACTCCCGGCTTCTGTAGGTTCTCAATTCTTCACACATGCAAACCTCCAGAGTGAAATCATTCCAGAGTGTTGGATATTCTGACATGTATCCTCCTCTATTAAATGGTCATGATGAAATCCGACGCTTTGGCCTTCGGGAGTTTTGGTTTCACAACACCCCTATCCTCATGAAGCAGTCAATGATTGGATTACTACATCATAGATCTGACGACTAGGATAGGACTCGAAGGATCCCCAGATCTATAGTCCTAGTCACTTCATGAATTTGGGCTTCGAGAGTTCTACACACTCCACCCTCACTTCCCTCTGAAGTACCTTTCCTCTGAAGCATACGGATCTCTGCCATGTGTTCCTCTAGACCCAATGGTCCAGATCTTCTTCTCTACTTCGGGCTTCAGGATTTTTCGAAGCTCGACACTTCAAATCCTCCAAAGTGGCTCTTCTTCTGAGTTAACAATCTATTGCCACGTGCCTCCCTATGCCAACGACGAGGATCTACTCTGGCACTTCGACACTTCGAGTCGCTTTGGACTCTCTACGATACTACACCCTAAATCCTCTAGGGTCCCGAAGTCCTGGGCTCTCAGAGTTCCAATCCCTTTACCAACCACGTTGGCTAGGTGGGCACGTACCAGGGGTTGACATGTAGATGGGTCAGGGGTGACACATGCCCTCACTCGGGATGACACGTGTCACGTTCCAAAGGCTCTATGGGGTAGGTTATGCGCATGAATCCAGTGGTGCATGGCTCATCAAGCTTAAATTCACATCACCATGGATGGCGTCACTGTGCCTCGTCACTCCACAGTGATTGTGGGGCCCCAACATGCTCACTCTTTACCGGAGAGCTCAATCTCCGCAATCTGGAAAGTGCTCACTCGACTTTGTCTAATCGTGGTCGTTGATCCTCCATCTCGACAGGATCAACAACGTTGGTTGATTGCAGACCGTGAACTAGCACGTCTGCTAATTTCACCTTCGCGCTCCGCAATGATTCCCAACCATCGATCTAATCGAGTGGCTGGTGTTTGATCCTAATCAAGTGGCTAGTGTTTGATCCATTAACTCCAGTGGATCTTTGAGTTGATCCGACAAATGTGATAGGTTTTCCTCCCGATGAACAACTCACATTCATCTCCTATGTCAGGTTCTTGATTCATCTACGACTCTTGTTACTCAGCGAGTTTGACCTTCGAGAGTTTTGGCTCCACTGCCACTCCATTTTCTCAAAGCGGGACTTCGTCGAATTACCATGTGCGGGTCCACCCTCTAGGATGATTGGACGGTAGGAGGGGCTCCTAATTATCTCCACCAAATCTACAGCTCTCCTTCACTTCATAACTTCAACGTTCAGGGAGTTTGATGCTATAGCATCTCCATTCTCCCAAAGTGGAACTTCGTCGAAGTACCATACGCGAAACCTTCCACTAGGCGATTAGACAATCAAGAAGGGGCCCCAACGGATTCCCCAGATCAATGACTCACAACCTTTCGCGACTCCAACATTCAGGTATTTTTGACAGTTATGAAGTTTGACATCCCAGGGCTTTGAGCTCTCGAAGTTTTGAAGCCATCAAGAGTTAGCTCCTTTCGGACTTGGCGCAGTGTTCCTAGACCCTAGTCATATGGACCCTCTGATGAATCTCAGGCTATAAGCTATACTCTTCGCCAAGATTTGGTTAAGGCTGTGGGTGTGAGCCTAAGGTCTCTTAGGCTACTGGTTTGAAGGAAGCACCTTCCTAGTTCACAGAAATTTAAGTTCTGAAGCAGGGCGAGGTAATATCATGGAATTACCGAGATGGTTGTAGTGCCAAGAGGCTTGCTCTGACTTTGAAACGGTGAGGTAACTCCCTGGGGGAAAAACCTTCGAGGGTTAAACTAGAACATATGTAAATCAAGCAGAAGCGTAAGTCCTCAAGGAGATAAATACATACACATCACGCGATTAGTCAATACAGAGGCCAATCTTAAATGTATACATACATGCATTCATTCATTATTCCATTTCAAAGAACAAAGCATGAAAACACTTATCAGAACTAGAAGACATTATGCGACTGCTGAAAGGGGTGCCCATTTCCACCCAACCATAGGCTCAGTCACTCCTAATAGATTTACCACTGGCCACCCCCGAGCTAGACCACGATGCTTTGAGATTGAATCCTTTCTTCTGGATCAACGAAAGTTAGTGATGAAGGTTAATCTCCTTCTCTTAGAACATAAATAGATAGGGACGAAGGTTACTCTCCTTCTCCCAACTAAGTCATATATATGGACGAAGGTTACTCTTCTTCTCCCAAGTCAGTCTTTATTTCCTACGATCAGAATACACTCTTTTCACAGCTCTTCCTCAAACTCGAGAGCTCAGTCTCTTGTCTCTGCACTCTTCGCCATTCTCCTCCCCTGACCCCCACACTTTCCTTTCTTGCCTTTTCCAACAAGATTGTGTGTGGCCCAAATTCGTAGTCCTTCGTCAGGTCTGGAAGCCTCATAGATGGGATTTCTGCCCCATCCCCTCATTAACTCCTGAGGAGGTATTCCCACCTACCAACATGACTGTAATTCATTCCTGGGTCAGAGGGTTGTTTTGATCTTGAGAAATTAAATCCATCAAGCTATTGGTTCGGTGGAGGTTAACGCAACCATTCCTGGTCCCCTCCACAATCTCTTTCCTAGCATTCGTGTTCTCTCTTAGAAAATCCCCTTTCCATCAATCGGGCAACACATATTCATTTTCTATTAAAATAACACAATTTACATTCATCGACCTTTCATATAAAGGTCCATCAAATCAAACATTCACACCTTTGATTTTTCCATAGTTCATTGGCCAATATAGTTATATTTACAACTGGGGGAAACAAGGTGTTACATCTCCTATCCCTATCGCTCACACTCCGGCATCTACTCATACCATCTCCACTGGACACTTTCCACCACGTCATCCTATTCGTAACCAATCACATCTTCCCCCATGACCGTTTGACCGACCACTGCCCCATAACTAGCCCGCATTGAGCTAAGTTGTCACCACTATCACCCACCTTCCACTGCAAGCTTTTCTCCTGGAAAAATTACTCGAAAAGACAGATGGCAAAGTTTAAGGAGTAGTAAGAAGATCACATGGAGATATTTGCAGCAAAATACCAGCATGCGATAACAAATTCCATATTTAAATGCCTGATAATTTTGCAAGAAATCATTATACAGAAGTGACATAGGTACTAACTAATGCACAAAACAACATCAAGAACTCGAGATTTATTGTAACCTATCCAGATTCCGTGGTAGAAATTCTTATGGTTTTCTATTTTTGTAACAATTATTTTAGATTTTCTTTAAATATATCCTGCTCATTTATGATAGGATCTTTGTAATAAGTTTATAAATACTCCCCCTTTCGAAGTATTATGTGTTGGGACCTGTTTGTAGAATAGGATCAATATTGTAAGGGAGCTCACAGAAACACCATTGATCAGATGTTCAGTTATATAGTGAAACATTACAGGATTCTTGTGTCAATTTTCATTGGTGAAGTACCTTTCCCTGTAAATTTGTTCTTTCTGTTACCACTACTGCTTTCTACATTCTGAATTATTCTGAGAATATAAAGAAACATAATTTTTTTTAATCTACACTCTATCTCTGGCTTGGAATAATTTATGTGTTTTCCACTGAAGGTTGAAAACATAATTCTTAATTGCTCTGTTTTTAATTGGATTTCTAGACCTTTTCCATCTCTTCCATACATTAAATCTTTGAGGATCCAGTGAATTTTACTACCCTTCCCCGCAATATTAGCCTTTTAGCCTTGTATTTTATCAATCCAAATCTGTGACTTCATTTTCCCAATGGCCCATCTTCCCTATTCCAACCAACAATTCAAAAAACCAAACCTTGCACTATCATAACTAGCCTAAAATTTCCAGCAAACAAAGATAAATATTACAGAGAGATCCCTCTCTGAGTCTAGGAGGGCTAGATCTTGGACTCCAAAGTGTTTTTATGGTTTCCTCTGTCAACTTCTTCCTCGGCCTGATAAATTACAGAGTGCTAACAGATTCTATCTATAAGTTGGGTCTTGTAATTGCAGGTAGGGTCTTGCATGAGAGTTGGTGCTCTTTTGGAGTTGTTGCTCTTTTTAGTTGGTGTTGATAAAACCCTGAGATTGTAGTCTCATGTAACACATAATACACAAGTTTACACATATATATGGTGTTCCTTGTGTTCTTTACTATGATGGTGCATAGTTCTTTATTGTTAATATATGTCATTGAGAAATGTTTACATGAAAGAAACTAAGTGTGAATGGAAGTAATGAGTAATGATGTTGTGAATGGTGATTACTAACTAAAGTTTTGTAACAAGTGTAAAAAGAGCCCTACACTGATTCACCCCCCCTCCCAGTGTGATTGGTGTGTTCAACAATTGGTATCAGAGCATGCCTTCATCATAAGCCTTACAAGCTTGAGGGAGATCCAATGACACACAAATGGATGAACATGCAAATGAAGTTCCCCTCTTTGATGAGACATATTACTCAGCATGGATAATAGAGATGAACGGGTGTTTGAAGGAAAAATGAGTAGGTGTTTGGAATATAGTTGTTGTTGGACCAGTTCCCTAAAAGAATCAATCAAAATTTATAGCAAATAAGAATAATGCAATAGCATTCAAGACCATATTGAACGGACTCTCAGGTTCTGTCAAAGAAAGAATATTAAAATGTATTTCTACCAAGGACCTATGGATGAAGCTAGAGAAGGAATATAAGACTCAGTCATCAATGAAGGTAAAGTCTCTCCAAAATATTCTGATTACAATACTATTTAATGCAATGAAATTGAATGTTATCCTACAAATGAAGAAGAATATCTAGAGGTAGTTTGTGTAGAATTAACTACCAATTATCTTATAGATGAAGAGGAAGATTTGTTGAATCTTAAAGATAAAATTATGAATGATTTATAAGAAGTGAGCATGGAAATAGGATATGGTTCAATTTATTTTGAGTATATTGAAAAATACACTAAGGAAGCCCTAGAAAAGTACCAAATACTTACCATGACACTAAGACAAATACTCAAGAAACAAGAAGGAAGTTAAATAACCCAATGAATGACCCAATTAGAAGAAAAAGAAGAAGATATAAAAAGATTAAAGAATGAAATAATTAGTCAAGCAGAAGAAAAGAAGAAGGTAGATGATGAGCTTAGCATAATCCTTGAAGTCAATGTCAATCTAAAGACCCAACTTGAAGAATCCAAAAGGATAGAAGAACTGTTGAAGAATCAAGTAAATGAAAAAGAAGAATCACGCCATAAGTTGGAAGCATAAGTTGTTGATCTTAGAAAGAAAGTAGAAAAGTCAAATACTCATATCAAGTTCATGAACTACTCAGCTATATTGAAGGAAATTTGGATAGTTAAAGATCACCAAATGATAAATCATGTCTTGGATACACCAAGGAAGCTACACACTTTGAAGCCAACACTTCTGAGAAGCATGAGATAATTCCTTCACTCTCAAAAGGTGGAAGCAATGATGCAAATCAACCATATACACAAACAAAGGAAACTTTCAAAAGAATAGAGCAAGGAAGACATCAAGAAGCCATCATTACACCTCAAAGAAAATTCAGAAGACAGATGCCTTCAAGGTGGACACCAAAGAAAATGTATGCAAATGTTTTTCATGGCCACTGCTTCTCATGTAATGAATATGGTCACAAAGATTTGGATTGAAGACATTATGCAAGAAAATATATTGGAAGGTTCCATAAAATCCTAGGATGTTGGAGATGTAATCAAGTGAGACACACTGTTGCTCATTGTCACACCATGAGATGTTACAGTTGCAGTGGGTTTGGCCACAAAGCTCAGGATTGTTGGAATTTAAGGAGACATTCAATGAGGAGTGCTTCATATAACATGGCAAGAAGAGCACATGTAAATTGGAAGGAATACAATTTTGAAAGGATGGAAGCTTAGAGTACAAGTATAGAGAAACCTGGACACTTTCATAAGTGGATAAAAAAGATTGAACAACCATAACAAAATAGCATCCATGAGGCGAGCTCAAGTCTTACATATTCTAAGGTATATGCAAGTTCCTGTGGGAACAATCACGTATATATGCGAGTTGTATGCGGTGAAGTCACGTACATGTGGTAAAATCCTAAAAAGGAGAGGTGTACAGAGAAGTTGCAGCATGGTTTAATGATCTAATTATGTTTTTGCATGGTCTGAGATGGTATGCTTCAGGTTTCATGTCTTTATGTGTGGTTGACGAATGTATGGTGATAATATGTGGTTGAGTATTGGAGCATATGCTTGATGGATTTCTTGGATGCATGATACTAACCCTAGAGTGTGGATTGAGTCATTTTATGTTAAGGAACAATGTTGGTTATGTTATGTGTTCTCTCTGTGAAGTTATGGCATGTTGTTTATGGGACATATCATGTTGATGTCGTGATAGCTAGAGGTATATATTTGATTTATTGAGGCACACTTTTGGTACATGTTTATAGGTACTATTGGCTTCTTAATACTTTTTGTAGTGAATGTTTTTGAGGAAGATATGTTATAGTACATGGCTGGTACATATGTGAGCTCCATTAACATATCTTGTGATGTATTGTTAGAGGCATACCTTGATGCATGTTTTTGGCATATGGTTGAGCTACATATTGGGACATGTAATTGATGAGTTGATGGTGGTTATGTTGTACCTTGCTGAGTCATAGCTTTATCTACAGATGATGCATGATTGGTATAGACTTGGTTGTTTGTTAGAAGCACTTGCTAACAACATAATTGGCACATGAGTTATGTTTGACATGGCATATATGTATCTTTATTGTGGTACATCTTGTTGAGGTTTGGTGCATGGTTTATGCACTTGTAGATGACATATGATTGTGGGTGATAGTACTTGGTTAAACTACACCATTGGTATCACTTGTTTAGCATATCCTTTGATAGGGATGATATAGTTGAGACACTTGTTATGGTGTTTGATTGATACATTGATTGATGTTGGATGATTGAGATACATTTCTTGAAACATGGTTTGTGGCACTTGGTTCATGGTAGAGGCATATCATGAGTGATATGACACTTGTTTGAAGCACATGTTTGGCATGCTTTACACTTGATGATGTTGATGATCTTGATATATGCTTGGTACATAGTTGGCATATGATTCTTGAAATATGGTTGATACACTCCATTGATGATATCTTATGGTATATTATATGGTGTTGATGTGCATGGTTGATGCTTTGTTCATGATTTAGTATTCATTGTTGACATATATTTTTATTCATGATTGATGCATGCAATAGTATGTATGATTGGCATACACTTTATATATGGTATGGCACGAGTTTAGATGGTTGATTCATGGACATGTCCAAGGATCGTCATAGGAAGAGAAGATCATTCTTCAACAATTGATCTATGTTCCGGTTGTGCAGTAGCATTTGTAGTAGAAGCAGATTGGGGTGGTAGCATATTATTCATCTTGTAGAGAAGATAGGGGGAGATACATTCATAGGGGGAGTTATTCTTCTTTCCATGATTGGTTGCAGGGGCGTGATTCCAAGAGGAGAGATGATTGACAACCATGCCATCAACATTGCATCATAGTGATATCCCTTGTCCAAAGGGGGAGAGATTATTCAGATGGTGGAGCAAAAGACATGGGGAGCAACCCCAAAGATAGACCCTTTTCCATTGATGTCAAAGGGGGAGAGATATCCACATTGATCTGGATAAATGAAAATTGATGAGGATCAATGACCACTTTCAACATGAGCATTTCCATGTCTAAGTGTTTCCATCAATGATTGGTGTTGACATTAATGTTGGTGTTGCCATCAATACCAAAGGGGGATATTGTTGTATTATGTTGTCATTGATGTCAAGTATTTTCATAGTGATGTGCTTGTATCATTGATGTACTGATTGTTGGATTATGTTGTCATTGATGTAATTGATGTCAAAGGATTGATGTCGAGTGGTTTCATAATGATGTGTTGATAGTAAAGGAAATTGTATCATTGATGTCATGGTTGATAAGAAGTACCAAATGGATGAACTCCAAAGTGCTCCCTTTATGGTGAAATCCCTCACGGGAATACACTTTGCGAAGTCCAAATGGTTAGGTGGTTGAGCAGTCCTAGTAGTGTGGTTAGGGAGCCCAAGTTTTTTTGAGGAATAATGTAATGAAGATGAGTGAATTTTGCAAGTGAGACTATTCTATATGGATATTGCTTGTCATGCCATTTCCGGTGATATATGGAACGTCACATAACTCCTCATGGCTAGAGAGTTATGGTCATGTGAAGTTGGAGAACCCTCATGAGTTATCTAGAATCCCATAGAAGGTCAAAGAAGTCAAATTATTATAGAAGCTCCTAGAAGAAGTTGAACAGTTAAAGTGGTTAGTCATGGGTTAAGTGGTTGGAACAAGAAAACAATTAAAAATAAATTAGTTGCAGCTAAAAGTGGAGAGTTTACTATTTGTGGAAAAGTGGAACTATAAGTGGACAAAGCGGTTAGAAGTGGGTTAGCCCCTAAATAAGGAAGTTGGTTAAATTTGGTTAGAGGATAACCCCTTGAGGAAGCTATTTGGAGAGTATAAATAAGAGAGGAAGGGTCTCTTGTTGGTGTGAATCTCTTGATCATATTGAAGATCTATTTTTGGTGAAAGTTTCATTGCAGGTACTCATGGACACATCAAAGTTCCACAAGTCTAAAGTAGCAAGGAAGTTTGATGGTGAAAGTTTCATAGGTTCAGAAAACCCTAGTTTTCTGAAGCTCTACGTGAGCTGCAGTGGGCTAGGGCACGTACAGATGCGGGCTGAAGAAGGAAAGGGCACATATACTTGAAAAATCCAAGAAAAGCTTGAGTAGATGCTAGTGCTAGGTTCTTGAAGTCTGAAGCAAGTTCCAGACCAATATTCTACAAGTTGAAATCTGCTACAAAGGTTTTGGTATGGGTACATATTGTCTTGACGTTTAGATTTTCTCATGGTATGGTGAATTCTTGAGGCATTATTTGTATGGTTATTATGATGTTTGGATATGATAGATGTTGTCTAGCTGATTGAGTGGTTCTGTTATGATGTGATTGAGGGATTTATATGTTGTGTGATGGTGTATGCATGAGGAGCATGCATAGGTTGTTGGATGGTACATATTTTTTTGTGGTTGGTGATGGTACATGTTGGTTGTTGTGATAAGTTGGATGAAGTGACAGGTTATTGGTGGATGTGATAGAGGAAAGAAAGTTTTAGAAGTGTAGAAGAATGGATGCCCTAGTTTTTTTAAGATGTATGTAGAATGGAAGTGGAAGAGGTTGTGTACATACACATGCTGCAATATAGACAGACCACATACATAAACATGTTGCAGTACAGACAGATCGTGTACCTGTTGACAGATTGATTCTTTCTACAAGCTGGGTCTTGTAATTGCAGGTTGGGTCTTGCATGAGATTTGGTGCTCTTTTGGAGTTGTTGCTATTTTTAGCTAGTGCTGATAAAACCTCGAGATTGTAGTCTCTTGGAACACATAATACAGAATTTTACACATGTATCCAGTGTTCCTTGTGTTCTTTATTGTGATGGTGCATAGTTATTTATTGTTAATATATATCATTGAGATATGTTTACATGAAAGAAACTAAGTGTGAATGGAAGTAATGAGTAATGATGTTGTGAATGGTGTTTGCTAACAAAAGTTTTGTAATAAGTGTAAAAGAATACCAACATTGATTCACCCCCCCCCCCTCAGTGTGGTCCATGTGTCCAACAACAATCAATATCATCAACAATAACCTTAGGGATATGCTAGGATGAATAAATCCCAAGCCTAACAATTCTTGGAGATGCATTTGTAACTCTCACAATTCTGGGGCTGTCATCCAATAAGGAGCCTTCAAAATAGGCTCAGTTATTGGTTTGAGTTCATTCATGAACATCAACTCCTTCTCAGGTAGTATTTCAAGTAAATCTTCTAGATACACATTATAAAATTCTAATAATACAAGATCTTGAACAATATTCATTGTATCATCCTTATTTTTCATATCTATAATAACATACAACCTATAACCCTTCCTAAGACTTTTCTTCAGTTACAACATTAAAATAAAACTCAAAGACACTCCTCTCTTAGTCCCCACTAAAATTATTTTGCGTCACAAGTCATCTATAAAATAAAACATCTTACCCTTACAATATAACACTACCTCATGGGATTACCGGATGGGGTTCCACGTAGATTGCCCCAGACCCAAGCCATAAATATGGCAGGCCAACACCCTTCACCTCAATATTGAATTAAGGGAGATCATTACTACCTGCTAAAAAAGGGAGGAAAACTCCCTCGTGTGAACATGATGGTGGAACCAAGGTGTAAATGTAGTGGAGGGATCAATATTGTGGTCATGTCGAGCCTGGGATTATCTCTCCCGCTTATACGTAGCTGGATCCATTTCTCTCTTGCACTCCACCTCCCTAGCCATTCCGAGAATTAGACCTGCGTGAGGTTGATTCTTATTGAGCTTACCCAGAGAATTATCAATCCTCTTGGCCTAGCCATAGAAAGGGAGAGAGGCAAGCTGAGGCGCGGCCCAGCTTGATATAGTCTAACTTCTTGACAAAGGCGAGTGCAGAGACTGGAACGCGCCCTATCCATAGATCGGACTCAGAGACAGGAGAAACCAAGAACATCGCTAATGGCATATGTCGAGGAGGAAATTATGGAGGAACCCATCCAGGTTCGTCCAGAATATCTCCTCTTCATAGTTCCAGATGATTTGCAGTCCCCCAACCATAACCCAACAACCACAAGGGCCACGACTTCCATGGAGGGAGCTACATGTATAATTGAGGAGGAATTCCCAGGGTAATTCCTCCATTTGGATTATATTTCCTTAATTCAAGACATAGACGACCCAGTTGGTTCAACAATGGAGGAGGTCAAGGTGGTGTAGGTTGTGGACACTATGCTGGAGGACTTGGGCAAAAAGGTGGAGGGCCGTCCAATCTTGGCGCCTCCACCACTCACTGTTCTCCTTGATTTCTGACATGCTCCACCACATTTCTTTAATCCGGAGTAGCTCGAGCTCATCTTCGAGCTAAGGAGCTAGATGGCACACCAGATACACCGGGACACCCTCATGCACCAGTAGATCGACATGCTTTATGATGCATTCTCAAATGCACTGACAAATCAACGATGCCCGACCTGCATAAGGCCTTTCATGCTCCATCCCATGGATGGCCCTTCCACAAGATCTCCAGACGAAATGCTCCTAGGTGATAATGTGTAATTTCTTTTCTATGGATACCTCACACAGTCTCTGCCCAACTATCTGTATTGCAATGATGTAGTTTTACAGTTTTGTCCTCTTTTTTCAGTTGGTAGTTTATCTTTGATGCATAGAACAATTCAGTAAGAAAATGAATCTGCCACCTACTCTGGTTTCCATTTAGCAAGTCAAATGGAGGATAGCTATTTTGTCTAAAAGTATCACAGTCTGCCACCTGCTTCGGCTTCCGCTAATTTGGCGGAATAGGTGGCAGACTGCTGACATGTGGAATTTTTGTACTATAAAATCACAGTAATAGGAAACACCCTTTTTATTTACAAAAAAAAAACACTACCTCATGGGATTCTAACCAATCCATACCTATTATCATATCATAGGGTCCCAAGGTGGTAGTGTACAATGATACTTGGATAACACATAAACCAAGATCAACCTCACAGTTCTTAACTAACTACCCTATCCCTTGCTTAATACCATAAATCATTTCCACGAAGTTGAAATCTTCTTGACTACTTGCAATCATCCCACATCTAGATAATGGACTATATGAAAAAACTTTTTGTTGATCCTAGTTCTATTTAAAATCAAAAACATATACCATTAATATTACATGTTGTCTTGAGCATTGTAGATTGGTACTAGGCCTAGTAGTTATACATTGTTGCATGAATCTTATGGGCTCTATCCAAATCACCAACAATGGTTTGGATTTCCTCCTAACCAACTACTCTCTCTACATGTGGACACTCTCTTTAAAAGTGTGGCTCTCCACATTTCCAATGACCCCTTTTAGAAGGTTTCCTCCATATCCCCTACCATGTAAAGGTAGATCCACTAATATACTAAGTTTGTTGTGATCTAACATCATCTTTCCGCATTAGCATCCTATATGGTGGCCTATGACCTGCATACTAAATTATTTAGGTCCCTATCACATGCCTACTTGATGCATATTTGCATCTTTCACCTAGTTACTAATTGACTCAGAGCCTAGCTTTGTCCTCCTAAACCTAAAGGTCTAGATGGTTTTACTAACCAACTCCCATAAGTTCCTCATTGGCTATGATAGCATTTTGTATTGCCTCATGCAAAATGCAGGGCTTAAATATTCAAACCTTCAACATGATCCTATAATCATCCCATAACCAAAATTGTTAACATGCAAGTTATATATGTTCAAATATGATGCATACCTCAAAAGCTCCATAAACCTAATCTCATATTCCATCATTGACCTGCTACCCTATCTTAAGAACTAAAACTTTGGAAACTTAAATTTCTTTATTTTCTATGAACACTAGTGTTAGGAGAATTTACTAGCCACTCTCTAATAATAAATGTACCACTATCTTCTTGGTTTAGTTTAATAGTCAAAGCATCTAAGATCCTTTGAAATGATTGCATCATTGACATTAATTCACCTGCAGGTACATTTCCATGATTCTCTAGTTTAGGAGGAGATGGTGGAGGTATTGTTTGAAGTTGTGGTCACACAACATAGCTTCTCACTACCATACTTCCATGTCTTCCTCTTATTTTTTCCATCACTGCCCTAGCACACATGGATATACAATTTTCCAAATTTCATTAAGTTAAAAAAAAATCCTAATAAATGTAATTAGGTAAAATTAATATGTATTTTATTAAGCATATAGTTCCATAGGCCTTAACATATGCAACCATGCTCTAATACCATATGGTAATTGTTGGCATGTTTTACAGGAATGATCTAAAAATGAAGAATACTTGTATTCTTGAAAATATTTGCAAGTAAAATTTATGTGTTAAAAGCAAATGGATCAACTTTGCAACACATCATTAATAGGATTTACTCTTTCAAGATGCATATAAACAACAACATAATCAATGAACAAAAAACACATAACACAACAAATGATTAAGGAGTTCACCCCTCTCTTGGGCTACATCTCCTGGTCCATCTTCCAATGGATCATTTGTATTATTTTCTCAAAGTGCTCAAAAATTTTCTTTACAATGCTCAAACTGCCAAATAGACTACTCCAATGGCTTCAGAAAGTCCAAAAACCCCTAGCTGGGCTTTTTCGGCACCTCGCTTGGCCAAAAAACGAAGAAGTTAGGCTTCCTTGAAGTCTCCCCTTCAAACTTGCTGTCTCTGCAACTACAAAATGCACCTCTGTACCTTCAACCTAGCACACACGCTTATTTAAGTGTAAAAACCTGGCACCAAACACAACCACGCAAACAGTGCAAACTGTAGGACGGTTATGGGCGCGCCAGCCCCTAACCGCCAAACTCGTGGGCACATGTGGTCACCACATGACCTCGCACTAGGGTAAAACGAGGGATACGTTTCCAAGTGAATAGAATAATGACAAGTGGCGGATAAAACCGTTTCAAAATACCAAACTTAACCCTCGCGCTCCTCGTATGTGGTCACATGCGAAACCGAGGGCTAGGACTCCATTTGTAATACGAACTCCCATGCATATGATATGGTAATGGTCATATGTATAAAGCAATAGAACCATGGGTCAGGGTTAAGCCCCAGCCCGACCCCCTGCCATATGAAACATTACATAAATTTAAATAGATTATAACCCATATACATAACAAGGAACAATGTGTGGTATGTTGGTTATGCGACCATTGCTAAAACGCTACATGCGCATGGAGGTCCGAGGTTCGAATCTGGTGGACTCCATATAATTTTGAACAACCAACCAATACAATGGTGCCACGTGGCAGCCCGTGACTAGGCCACGTGGCACCGCACCATTCGTCCATTAAATTCCATGTGTCAGAATGTCATTCGTCCTTGGCTACCAATCTGGAATTGCCACATCATCATCTGCCACTTCAGCATACGGACGTACGACCTCTGCCACATCATCGTATGGATTGCCACATCAGCCTGTACGGACTGCCCAATCATCGTCCTTTTTTTTACCTATTTGACGATTCGAACAGATCGCGACATCTCTCGCTCCCGACGTCCGTTTGAACCCAAATGAGTTGCGTTGGGTTTGTGATGATGAGGGCTACGCTCCTGTTCATTTTGACGCGATTCCGAGCACTTTGAATTTTTGAGCAAAATTTGATCCCCTGATCACACCTCCCCATTGGGAAGCTTTTGGACCTCCAAAAGACTATATTTAGTCTATGTGAAGACGAGGGTATAGTTCCCTCACCCTTCCAACCTCAATCCACTTGGATTTTCTTGGATTTGTACCTTTAAGACCAACTCAAAGATACTCCACGTTTCCTCGTTTTGAAGTTCGCATTCTCCTGTCAAGGATGGTGTCTTCATGCAGGTTTGTAAGATATTCTGGGGAAAAATCATCTATAGAAGGAATCTGAACATGCTCTCCATGATCATCAATCAATGGAGGCTCATACAATTTCAAATTCTCAACATTAACAACTGCATACATTTGCATATAAGGAGGCAAATCTAAACGAAAGGCATTGTTACCAATCTTGTCGATAATCTTGAAAGGACCATATCGAATCAGTTTCAATTTTTTACCTTCTTCTTTAAGCCTCTCTTTACTGATGTAAAGCCAAAATTCATCTCCAAATTGGAAACTGTGATCAACACGATGCTTGTCATGTCTCGTCTTGTACTTGGCTTGACTCTTTTCCAACTTCTCTTGCACCACTTGATGTATCGACTGAATTTGTTTAATGAAATTTTCTACCCTATCAATGTCATATTGACCATCGATAGAAATATCCTTCCTAAAGATAAAATCTAAAGGAGATTTGGGCAAATAGCCAAAACATGCTTCAAATGGCGACGTTTGAGTCGAAGAGTGCTTAGCACGATTGTAAGCATGCTAAATGTAGTGTAAATGCTCATCCCAAAGTTTAGGATGCTTGCTGCAATAAGCACGAAGAAGATGCACCACTGTTCGATTTACCACCTCTGTTTGACCATCTGTTTGCGGATGAAAAGCTGTGCTTTTTTTAAGTTTGGTGTCCATGAGTGCCCATAAACTCGACCAAAAACTTCCAATAAATCGAGAATCCCGATCAAAAATAATGGATTTAGGCAATCCAAAATGCACCCAAACATTTTGAAAGAACATTTGTGCCATTTGTTAAGCTGTAACCTGCTTAGTACAAGGCATCAAAATACACATTTTTCTAAATCGATCTACCACAACATAAAGATAATCATGATTTCGTCTCGACATAGGTAAACCACCTACAAAATCTATGGAAATACTTTCCCAAGGTCGAGAAGGAACTGGAAGTGGAGTATACAAACCCAACTTTCGATTGCTAGGCTTACTTGTGGCACATAACGATCATCCTCGAACATATTGTGAAACACTTTCATTCATTTTAGGCCAGTAGAAGTACCTTTGCAAATTAGCCACTGTCTTGCCTACACCAAAATGACCAGCAATAAGAGAAGAATGGGCTTCTCTTGTAATGTTGATTCTTTCTCCCTGTGGAATACATAACTTGCCAAGATGATACAAAAGATTATCATGCACATGGTAATCCAATTCTTGAACATGGTTAGAGTGGCACAAAGTTTCATATACTTCTTTAAAATCAGTATCCAAAGCATATTGCTCAACATAACTTTCATGCATGATAGGACTATGCTTAAGAATAACTGAAGCACTAATAATAGGCCTTGAAAGCATATCAGTGACTTTGTTATAAATTCCCTTCTTATACCTGATAACCAAGTGAAACTATTGAAGAAAAGCCATCCATCTGAAGTGCCTAGCCTTCTGTAGCTTTGTCTGTGATTGTAAGTATTGCAGTGGTTGATGATCGGTGTGAACAATGGTTTCTTTCTCCAACAAATAATGTTTCCATTTTTTCACACTTTGTACCAATGCATACAATTCCTTATCATAAGTAGGATAGTTAATCATGGCACCATTAAAAGTTTCAGAATGAAAACAAATGGGCTTACCATGCTGTAGAAAAACTGCTCCCATTGAATAATTGCTTGCATCTGTTTGGATTTCAAAAGGTTGTCTTAAATTTGGAAGTGCAAGAACAAGCGTTGAACTAATCTTTTCTTTCAAAGTATCAAAAGACTTCTGTTGCTTGCTTCCCCATTGAAAAACTTGCTTGACACTTGTCACTGCATGTAATGGAGCTACAATGGAAGAAAAGTTAGCAATAAACTTCCTCCAATATTGAGCTGCTCCCAAAAAACTTCTTACCTCTGTCACATTGCTGGGCTTGGGCCATTCCAAAATGACTTTGACCTTGGAGGAATCAATTTTTAATTCACCTCCACCAACAATATGTCCTAAGTAAATAAGTGAAGTTTTTCCAAATTCACATTTGAACAACTTTAAAAACAACTTTTCTTTTCTCAAAACATCCAAAACTTGTTTCAAATGTCTAACATGCTCTTCATGAGATTTGCTAAAGATCAAAATATCATCTAAGTAGACAATAACACAATCATCCAGAAAAGGCCTTAAGACACCATTCATAACTCTCATGAAAGTAGCAGGTGCATTGCAAAGTCCAAAAGGCATTACCATCCATTCAAACAAACCTTGCTTAGTTTTGAAAGTTGTCTTCCATGTGTCTCCCTCGGCAATCCTGATCTGATGATATCCGCTTCTCAAATCTAACTTAGTAAAATATTTAGCATCTTTTAATTGATCAAGCAAATCATCGATTCTAGGAAGAGGATAACGATTCTTAACTGTAATTTTGTTCAAAGCCCTGAAATCAACACACATACGCCACGTACCATCTTTCTTTGGCACTAACACAATTGGAGATCCACATGGCGATGAGCTTGGTACAATAGCCCCTTTGTCGAGCAACTCTTGAATTTGTTTTTTAATCTCAGCATTTTCCATAACTGACATTCTATACATACCAATGTTTGGAAGAGGACTATATTGTTGCAATTGAATTTCATGTTGGACTCCTCTTTTCGGAGGTAATCCCTTAGGTTCTTTAAACATTTCATCATATTGATTAACAACTTCATATAGATCGGATTTCATCTTTGTATCACAACCTTGAAATTCTTCGTTTTCAGAATCATCTTTGGGTTTAATCATTAAGAGAACAAAATTCTTACTAGCATTGACTAATCTCTTCATTTGTCCCGCATTTACAAGTGATAAATTCATCTTCTTTGTATGGGCTCTAACAATGTACTCAACTCCATTCTTAAACAAATGATACTTATTCTCATGACGATGAAAA
>JASDQU011403075.1:0-29211 GCA_032191745.1 Picea mariana
TCATCAATGGCTAATGGTAGTGTTCTTTGTCATTTATCCAAGCTTAGGTAAGCCAAAACGGTATAGATGAGGAGTATAATAGGGTAGTGGGGATGTCAATTTAGAGGCTCAATAGTGGGATCATCCTAATCTCTTCAACCATCTCTCTTTCTCCTATATAAAGAGGGATCTCTCATGGAAAAGGTTAAGCAAGATTAAGCTTAGAAGGTTGATGTAAAGCTAAGAATTGGATGAGGAATTATACTTTAATGCATGCTTAAGGGCTTCATTTCAGTTCATCAAGTAATCGTGGATCTTCTTCATTCAAGGTTAAATCAAGTGTGTGTGTTGGAGTAAAGAGTCTTCGAGAGGGGACCTTGCGACATCAAGGCTTTGGTTGTAATCTCCACTTTCATTTCAATATAATGCAGTGATATGTTTCTTTCCCATAAAACTTGCTTTGTTTTATTGTATGATTCCTTGATCACATACATAGGTTCTCGTTGATTATATTATATTGCTTTGCTTTGTTTGTCTTGTGTTCCCTTGCAGATCCAATATCACAGGAGCACCGAAGTGGAGTTAGAATGACAATGATAGAGAGAGAGACATTTAAACGGTATGTTGCATACCTCTTGTTAAATAATAAACTCAATGTTTAGAGCTTAGGGAAAGCGCCATGTTCTGTTATGTTTTTTTCTAGATCTAGGTGGATCTAGGGAGATATGTTTATGTCCGCATTTACCAATAAGTCCCATAACAGCAAGGCTTCCAAACTGAATATTTAGTTGTAACATTAAGAAACGCAAAACAAACTAGCTAGTACCATGTGCATGAAGAAAGCCACTGGGAACACTAAAACTTGATTAGGACTATGATCTGCAGCGAATCAGTTGATATAGGAAATTAATGACCAATTGTCTAGATAGGGGTGGAGAGTTTAATCATTGGAAATGTAAGGACATATACTGATGAATGCAACAAGAAGGGATCTAAGCTGGGAGGGGGAGGAGATAAACCTCAAGGAGAAAGTGGGCTACGCTTACATGATGAACACTGGTGAGAGGAAGCGTGTTGTCCTCGATGCTCTCAACAACGATGAGGGGTCGACATCCTTTCGATGATGCATTTGCGACATGAGAGGGAAACTTGTCAACAGGTAGTGTGTCGAGAATAAGAGGTGAACCTAGTCAATAATCAATGTAATGAAGTGAAAGGGAGAGAGTGTCACTTTTATGTGATGAAACGGTGTGAGTAGAAGTGAGTTAGCTGGTGAAAGGCATGTGCATGATAATAATGTGACCAATATCGGTGAGACAACATTGATCATGTGAATTTCGTCGATGATGAAGATCTAAGTCAATGAGGTTTGGTAGAAGCGTGATAGCGCGTTAGCCAAGTTCAAAGGGAGGTAGATGATGAACTGATGATAAAACCAATGGTGTGCCAATGCAAAGGAGGAACAAGCATGCACGCGTCAGAACATTATGTATCATTGCAAGAAGAGGGGACTCACCGAAGTGTGGATCGTTGTGTATAAGTGATCCGTGGAGTAATCGAAAGTGGTAAAGTGAGATAGGGTGAGGAGAAATTGGGCATAGCTATTTGAGAGAGAGAGAGAGAGAGAGAGAGAGAGAGAGAGAGAGAGAGCAAGGGTTCTGATTGGAAGAATTAAAGGGGGGACCAATTTCTTGTCTTGGATAGAGGATAAGACAAGAAAATTGGGAGGATGTTGTGGGGGCACAACAACCTGTAACTTTAGTTCCATTTTGGACCTCTTGTCTTAATACCCGATTATTCAAGAAGGTAGAAAGAGATACATGGATCAATTCATCTCTCAAAGTAACACATTGTGTTGGATCTCTTTTACAACCTAAAACAAGTTCCACTTAGAGTACAAGTTTATTGTGATGCATTACTCACTTTTTATTGACCTTGAGTGTTAAGAGAGACCACTCTTTTTTTTCCCTTATAGGCCTATAGTTGTGTTCAATCTTGCATCTTTGTATATCCTCTACTAATATTTATATTTCTCCTAAAGCGAAGTTTTAGAGTACTGTCTTCCCTCTTCTTGGAGTCATCATAAGCACTTATTTTCTCTTTTTTTTTATGTTTTATTTACCAAATTCACTAGTAGAAAATACTCTGCAATGAATACATAAGGTGGTGAATATATCTCTCTAGTGAACATTATCTCTACAGTGAACACCTATGGAAATGAATATTATCTCTGTGGTGATTACACACGGTGGTGAATATATCTCTTTAGTGAATATCATCTCTATGGTGAATACATACGACTGGGAATAACACAATTACCGACTTACCGAGAAATGTGACCACAAAACGAGAACTCTATCCTTTTAATCCCATATTTTTGCATAAAAAACATGAAAATTGACCCCCAAATAAAAAAGTGGTGCTATCGGTAGCACCATTTTTCCTAACGGGGTCAAAATTACAACATTTTTCAAACATGGTCTTCAAAACTCATATAGTAGCTCAGAAAAAACCTTAAAATCGACACCTAAATAAAAAAATGATGTTACCTAAAACAAAATGTTTTTTCAAAACGTTAAAATTATAGATAATTTGACGTCTGATTCTTAACAGTTGCTACTAGTAAAACCAAAACCTCAAAATAAACCATCAAATTGAAAAGTATTTCTACCAGTAGCACCCATGCAAAAATTGGGGTATTAAAATGACATGTTTTTTAAAGTGGTAAAAGAAATCATCACTATTGTAAACAAAATCATAAAATCAACCCTTAAATGCTTACTTTTTAAATCTTAGTTTATCACTCCAAGCACAAGATAATATATAATGCCATGAAAATATCACCCTATACTTTAAAATTTCAACATCGTTTTTTAAAACACAAATTATTTCTTAAAAGTATTGTTACATTATCCATATTCAAAACATATGAGCTAAGAAATTTTATTATATTCTCCATAATCAAAACATATAATTCATAAAATATAGAAATGATTCATAACTTCATGTAAGATCATATGTAAGTTAAATGCTCATTTCTAGTTACCATACAAACATCATATGGATCAAAAATACATAAAATGTTTCATACACTTATTTAGATTGACTCATGGATTATGAAATACCATCAGATTATACATTGTCTTCAGATGAATGAATGGATGAATATGTAGATGATCTTGTTGAGCACTCAACACACCCTAAAAAGCCTATGTCAATTTTTCACTTGTTGGGTACCACTTGATTTTTCACTCTCTGAATTCAATTTCCTTCTGAGAAATGTTTTGATTTTGCTTGCTCTCTTAACACTCATTATCTATTCATGTTTGTTTAAATTTATGAAAAATCCATGAATTAAAAGGGCCTAACACTTAAGAGAGGAATCAACAGCCCAAACACTTCACCTGACGCGCTCAAGATTCAGCATCGGAAGGAATCAAGAGGTGAAAAGGAAACACTCGGAAAACCTCAATCGTCGAGCATCAATTTTCATTGGTATGGGAAAAAGGGGAGTTTTGTTACACAACAAGTATCACACATAGACCTCACCGATAGTCGATCCCCTTCGGCATCAGTAAAAGGAGAAGGGAGAGAACGTTAAGGAAAAAGGAAACGATATCGTCGATAGTCGATACCGGACGTGCTCATCGTTATCGGAGAAAACTGAATCATGAAGAACGTTTCAACTATGCTAAAGAGTTTTCCCCGATCACCGACCCCCGAAGAATTTCGGCATCAGTGAATTTTCGAAGAAGCTAACACAGGAAAATACGCGATGGGTTTATCCCCGATACCTTTTCGGCATCGGTGAACCCAAATTTATTTTAGAACGCACAACTTGAAGAAAGCCCCGACTCCGACTAATATGCACAAATTAAGTCAATAGTCTTTAACATCATGTTTCTTTTCCCAACTAAAAGAACCGTACAGCCTAAATCAACCCCAAGTCACTTTTGTTACTCAGGTCCAAGTCACACCTCCAAGTCAATTTGCCATGTCAGCACCGTATGATGAAATCGAACGGCATCGTAAGTTTTACACAAAAGGATATCAATGAAAACAATCATAGCACATCACCGATCCCCAATCCACCCATTGAGAAAGTGACACGATGGGACGTTTTAGCAATAGATACGATTAGATTATGATATTTTAAGTGGTTAATTAATGTCAAATATCGCATTAGTTGCTACTTCATGTGTGAATAAAAACAACCGTTTGAAATTACCGATCGAATACATAACCCTCCACGCCTCTGTCGTCTTCCCACAATGAATTTAAGTTGCATAGATTCAGTGGCAGACTAGTTTTGAATTCCACTCATCTCTCGAATTAAATGGTTGATACGACAAGGTAAGTTCTTCCTCAGTTTAAATTCGTTTGGGCCATTGTGAAAAAAAAACATTTTATGCGCAAAGGAGTTTCAGAGAATCCAGAGAAGTGAGACGATCAATTCAAATCATCCGAGATCCTGTGAGTATCAAACAACCAGGTTTAGCAAGCATTACAGGTATGTACCAGTCTGAATTTTCATGTTTTCACTTCATGTATACGTTTGTGTCCAATGTTGTTCTATATGCAGGCCCTAAAGGATTTATTTTTTATTGGAGGGACAATGCCTCCAAGAATTCCAACCACTACGTGATCTCTGAGGGCGCCTAAGCTAAAAGAACCAGAGGTAGGAGAAGGATCTTCTCCAGGGGTTGTGAAACAATTGGAATTTGTTGCAAGACCAGAACCAGTTATTAAAATATTCATAAAAACGGTTTTCATTCAACCTCCAGCCTTCGGAGACATAGAGGCAAGCACAGAGACCGAGATGACACTCCCACATTGGGGAGAAATTTTCAAGAAGATCAGCCAGGAGGAATTTCTGGAATACATCCCACACAGTGATCCGGATGTAAGAGCGCTCGATGGCCAGGTATTCCCAAATATTTGGAGGTCGTACCTGCACATGGTAGCAAGCATAACCTCGGTGTTCCCCTGTATAGATTTGTTGCAATGGCTCATATACCACACGGACACGTAGAAGTGCCTAATCAACCATGAAAATGGTGAATGTCTCGAAGTTTTTATTTCGGTGGAGGTCTAGAAGTACTACAAGCTCAGAGACACGAAGGAGCGACTGAACGCTAATTTTTTCGTGAAATTCTACGAGCACCACGACACCAACCGAATAATGGCTTCATGGTGGCGGGAAGATAAGAAATACACCAAACGAACATCTGGCTGGTATCAAACAGCCAACCTAAGAGATCCATACATATTCCTAATGGCACTCATCTGTCGATTGTATGGGGAGAAAGACTGTTCCAGGTTTTTGGAGGCATGGATGCCTCTAGCATACACAGTAGTTATCTCCGGGAGTGGCTTCAATTGGGGATCCATTATTTCCAAGCAACTGAGTATCTGCATACAACAAGCTCAGACACCGAAAGAAGGAGAGACTCCAGCCTTTTACATGGCATCATATTTGTTGGATGTCATGTGCGCCAGAAATGTCTCTGTTGGCATGAATCTAAGTTGGCATGTCGCAGAGCTTCCAGTACATGTATATTTCAGTGTCTTATGGGAGAACAAGTACAAAAACTCCCTCATCTGCGATAAATTCATCGCATGAATTTATTTTATTATTTTCAAGAAATAATGTCTAAGACTATCGGCTGTGGCCAAAAAGGTGATATCCAAGGTCAACCATGGGTATCTGGACGAACACGATACCTACATTAGGGTATTCGGGGCCACCAGAGCACCACATCTCCTACCGTCACATGACCTTGACCATATTTTGGTGGGAGAGATATGCTACCAGACCATCCTGTAAGGTTACAACACTAGCCTAGTCAAAGATAAGAAGTGGGTGTTTATACCGTATGGATTCCATGTCGGCTTTTACCTAGTGAAATACATTGCCTGAGTCAAGCAGGAAGGACTGAACCAATTATAATTTTGATTCCAGACTGGAAGGTTCCGCAAGAATGACCCAAAGGGTCTAGTCCTAAAACATGTTTCTCAAGTTTCTTCTTACTGGCCATATGCCCACGACAAATTCGAAGACGAGATCTTCACAGAAAATTCCCAAGATAGGGATGAGGTGGTGGCATGGATGGTCGATCCCAAAATGACCAAGTTCAAATCCATGAGTCTGGGTGAACAAACAATGACCATAGAACAATTGGGTCAAGAGGCCCTTAGAGCCAAAGAAGAAATGTTAGCAATCGAAGCAGCAATTCCCCAGGTAGCGGTCGAAGTAGCAGAAATTCCCCAAGTAGCCCCAGTGCAAGGTATAGGTACCCCCATGGCTCAGAATGCATGAGAGAGGGTGCTACAAATGTTATAGCATGCACAGTGGATAATTTATTAGCTACAAGATGACCCGGACCTCATAAACATGACAAGGCTCCCTAAAGACAATCTGGATAGAAGCCAGATGGGCCCAAGCGGCTCTGAATTCATAGACCTTGATGAAATTACTTGATTATACGACCTTGAGTTTACAACGCCACCGACCGGATCATCGACAAGTGTTTTTTATCAACCAGAGATAGTTGAAACTTCAGGGAGAACTAGTATGTCAAACCCCTTAAGCAAGCTGATAAAAATATATGATGATGATGAGAGCCCGGAGGTATCCCTTGTGACCCCCGTGCATATCGAAGAGGAAAAAAGAGCCATAGAAGACATCTTCCTCGGTTCCCGATTATCAAATTCATGGGTTCCCATAGACCGAACAAGAATTTGAGAGTGTCTTAGACACTAAGCTGCCCAATGCACCAAAAACACAAGCAGACAGTCTGAAAGATGGGACGAGGTCTAGTGAACAAAATGAAGAAGTTCCACAGCAGGAAATCGGTATTTCAATGACTGATGATCAAGTAAGTACCCAACATACCCCTGATGCCTCAGTTTCAATTGATACTCAAACCCCCGATGAGCGACAGATAGAAGTCAGGCCTTCATAACACAGAGAGGAAGTTCAAAAACCCATCCCTGAACAAGTATATACCATCGAGAGTATAGGAAATAAACTCACATGGGGGGATCAGCAGATTCCCAAACCTGTGGACAAAGTAGCCGACATACATGTTATAGCTTATGATCGGAAAAGGAAGGCTATCTTCCAAAGAACCACCAAGAAAAGGAGGATTACTCTGGATCACTCTATCCTCATCATGACGGAGGAAAACCTGATCAACATCGAGCATGATAAGACATCTAAAATCATCGACGTAGGGATGGCGATCATGGATGCCACCCTAGACAGATCTAAAAGAGATGAAGAGGATTTGGTTCTTTCTCTAAAGGAATTAGAACATTTTCACAACTTGGCAAAATACTACCAGGACACCACACAGGCAGTGGTGTACCTAAGGAGAAAATTCAAGGAGTCCTGTGGAAAGTTTACGGATAGTCGAGCTTCAAGAAGACACCCTCATGGCACTTCCAATGTGCAAAGATATGGAAATGTGGTATGAGAAAGCACAACAGGCTATGGACAGAATCGAATATATCAGCGCGGTGCAAAAGGGTCGAGACGTTGAAGAGCACGGCATCCGGGTGCTAATGGAAAGCAACGTCGACCACATAAGGAAATTGGCCAAGTATTTGGTTAACATTTCCTAGGAACCTCACCAAGAAATTCAAGATAAGTGGGCCAAGTGTGAGAAAACTAGATCAAGATCAATCGAGTAATGAAAGACATCGGACTCCCCGAGTTTGGAACACCCGATGACTTTGTCGACTTGCGCGACATAATCAAGTCGCACGTCGAGCAGGACTTATCATGGGCTGAATAAATAGCAAAGGTGACAGACATCGCGCCAGGACAGGTGCAACAGTTTATGGAGCACCCAATCAAAGCTCGGGTTGTGTTGCAACAGTTAAGTACTAGTATAGTCAAGTATCGGGCACAAGAGGTAGAGATAAGAGAATTTTACTCATCCCTAATGGAACAACATAGGTTCCCATATGCCAACACACGTGAGGATCTATTCATTGAGTGGTTGAAGTATAAGAAGAGTCACCCACTTAAGTGATATATTGAGATGACTCTTAGAAAACTGTTAGAAGAGAGAGCACCATGTGGCGATTTTGATTTACTTAGTTTCACTTTACTAATTATTTTTTATTTAGTAGTATGTTATAAATAGGAGGATTGACCTATTACCAAGGTTCAATGGTTGTGGAAAGAAACTCTCATTTTTTGGTTTTGTTAAGAACTATTTCGGAGTTGCCTTTGATTGAGAAGTCCTTTTGGGACCAGAGACAAAGTCATGTTTTCATCAAATGCATGCATGATTGGATGTGGAGAAGAATTATTTCTTATTTCACCTCATGAATGAATGTTGTAATGATTAAGAGCTACTAAATCTATTGATAAGTTATCTGATGCAATGTTTTACAATTCTTTGAATTATTATGTAATGGATGATTAGATTTGAGTGAATTATTTTACTTGCTATTGTTTATCACATGCATGTTTTTCTTCTGATATATTGTATCTCAGTCAGTAATTGGAATACCCACATGGTTAACATATTATTATTAGGCATGTGGTAGACAATCATTGTTTTCATGCTAGAGTAAGGGTTATCCCAAGCTCAGCCTCCTCTCCAGTAGTTAATTTTGTTCCTACTTTGTCACTTAGTTGGTTTATATCAGATTCATCTTATATCAAACCTACCTAAGAGAAAATACAAAAAAAGAAAAGAACGTCCAAACTGAAGGAGAGAGCCTTCACAAGAAAATGTAAATCCCATCGATTATTTTGGTCAGGTCGTAAGATCTAGAGAACCATTCCACTATTAAATTCTGCAGAGTCTAATTGGGCCTCGGTAGTGGGTTTGGTTCCTATTGTTGAGTTAAAGGGCTCTAGGACCCCTCAATAGATCCATACTCTTCTATATTTTCGATGAATGCACCATCTAAGTCTACATGCATCCCCAACATTTTAGATGTTAAAATCCTTTTATATCTATGACTAGGTTCAGTAGTCTCTTATCTTGCAGTTATTTCTTGTTGCAGGAACCTCTTGATAATCTTTTTTTTCTTGGAGGGAAGAGTTCCTCTCTTTGTCAAATTGAAGTCATAAAAAATTATGTCAACATGCTCTAATTTTAAGAGGTCAGTGTGGCGACAAATTGTATTTTGACCCTTTTATTTTTCTCTTTCTATTCACATACTTCTCAACCACCATCTCTGGCGTGTACACACCATTGAATGGGTGTGTACTTGTTGCATATCAATGCACTTCAATTTCTACAACATCTTCATTTTCTTTTTCAATATTTATAACCTTTGCAATCTAGAATGGATAACCATGTGGATCTTTGGTCACTAAGAATGAAATCATGCTACCCTCCTTAATATCATGCATTGAACCCCTATAAACATCTCCCATAGCTTCACATTGTGCATGTGATCTTCAAGAATCAATAAACATTTATTTTTCCTCCGTTTGAGTAAATTCAATAGCACCTTGAGATTCTTGTAGTTCAATGATTTTTCTTTCTTTGGATTCATTTAGCATATTTTGTGGCCAATGAAATGAAGTATTCAAATATGTGTCTTCATTTTTTGAGATTGAAATTATGTCACTTTGACCATTGAAAAAATAATCCCACCAAACAAAATCAGTAACATCAAAATACTCAATATTTAATGGACTTTTTTATTTCTTCTAGGCACTCAGAATAATATACATCTCTATTACACCTTCGTGCACTACGGATTTCAACAACTAATTGTAATAACAATAACTTCGATGAAAATATTGGACAATCTGGAATGAACTTCAAAAATGTTAAACCTGATGAAGGCCCCGATTCTTCAATAGTTGAATGTTGCTTTCCCCATATAAGTGTTTTCCCATCAACATTTTTGAAACAAAATTGATGTTGGAAGCTAATATCATTAAGTTTCTCAATATATATTTCTTCACCATGCAATCCCTAAATAAATATTCGCATGTCAACAATTTCTTCTAATATGTGAAAAATAGGCTCTAGAATGTATTATTTCTTAACACATTCAATTAATGATGGTAGGATTCCAACATTTTTCCTCTTCAATGTTACTGAAAAATGACTGAACATTTGATCAATATGATCATGAGTGTGTCCAACAAGAAGGAAACCAACTTTCACCTTTTGAAAGATTCCCAATTGAACAAGCATCCTTAGATATCCAAACACAATTTGTTTTTTGTTTTCACAACTAGTGTTTTCTAACTTTAGATATAGAACTTGAGGAAGATTGTCACAACAGTGAGTGAGTACATGATGAATTAGGGTGATGTTCATATTTGAATCATTATGAATATTTGGAGATGTGAGGTAAACCCTTGGACACATGTTTCCATTAAAAATCATACAACCAACCAAGTGAAATTGAATGAAATTATCTTCTTGTAAATTTTTTGGTGTACGAACAAAATGTGGTGGAAGTTTTTTCTTATGGTCTATGCCATCAATTATCATACCTAAATATTTGTTTGGAGCATCATAACACTTCTTATGATGTTTGTACAACTTTTTCCTTTCACTTGATTGTTGATTTTGATATTCTTGAAGTCCTTTGACTCTGGAATCTACACAAGACATAAAATAAAAATATTAATAATATGTTTTCATAGTTGATAATTGTCCAATTTAAAAAAACGAAATAGTAAATACATACCTATTTCTACCCCTTCAAATTTATCTCTTCTTGATTTAAGAGTAGTGCATGTACTGCAAACCCCAATCCTTGACTTTTTAGGAATACTAACATTGTTGAATTTTTTCTTCCATATTCTTGTAACATATGCATTTGTAATAAAATTATCATTTCCTTCAACACCTTCAACATATTGTTTGTACAAGTTGTAGATTTCCCTCCTTTATAAATTATCTAGAATATGTTTTATGTCTCTATTTGGAATACAGTATCCATGTTTGGAAAAGAAGTCACGCATCCATGACAATGTAGTGTTTGTTAATGTCCCACTCTCTCGTCCATGATGTACCTTTGAATAAAATGAAGGATTTTTTTCCAACCTTATTTGGATTCTTGATAGATGAATATTACCAATTGAGTGATTGTTTTTGAAATATTTCTGCAGAGTAAAATTCTCAATGTGATAATCATATCATGTTTTGGTGGATATCATGCACCCCATTGTAGCATCCTAGGAAACCAATTGGTCCATGCCAACCAAAAATTCAAACTTTGATACCAAATTAAAACATATAAATACTCTGCAAATACCCTGATTCATACAAAATAATAATAGAAATACACATGCATCATACACAGGAAAAACCCATAAAAAAAAATGCATAAGTAATCATCCAGCACATAATTTAACACATAATTGACGCGTGTCTTGATAAAAATATCACCAACTGTGTGCAGACCTTCCACATTCCTCCCAGACTTAGACCAGACTGCTCAAAACTCTCAGCAGTGGGTCACCCCCGAGCTAGGGATAAACTCCACCTGGGGAAAGGAATTCCTAACTAGGCTTATGTGTCTCAAAAAATAGGACAACTCAGTCACAGGTGCCAACTCGAACTAACAGCCTACAGTCCCTCATTCCCCACATGCATGTCCCACCCTAGAAAGTGTGCCCCTTCTCTGCTCAATAGTCCCTCAGCTGCCCCACTTCCCTTCCGGGGCTTCAGCTATAGACTGGATAGGAAGTCTTAGAGTCATGTAGTTGTAGTTTGGCACCTTCAAGAAATCAATTCCCATCAATTCTCTCACCTAGAGAGAATTTCTCACGAGCCTGAAAACCTGCTTCTTCAGTTCAACTCATAAGCTAACCAGGTATAGGTACAGGTACGGAGGAAAACTAAATGAGTGAGTGAATGATGATGGAATGATGGAAAATGAACTAATTCCAAACTGTATGTATGCATGTTCCCAACTTGACACTTTTCATGTTGAGAACTACATTGTCCCACTTGTCCCCATCCTTAGAACTTAGGATACAAATAATTATCCATACTTGTTGAAGGAAAATCTCCCTGCGGACAAGTAGATCTCCTCTTGAGAGCTAGACTCTTAACTCTTAAGATAGAAGATGCTTATCGTGGAAACTGACTTCCTTTTAGGTATAGATAAACTAATGTGTGAGGAGGAAGGAGAAAAGAAGTACCTTTTATCGGTGTTTGTCCCTGCACGGTTCGAGTTGAACTCCAATATTGCGCTCCTCGATAAGCCATGTAGACAAACAAAAGTACAAACAACTTCCTACTCTATTGAGATTAGTTCGAAATAGATATATCTATTAGAGACAAATTTATGTGAGATCAAACACAGAATTGAAAGAAATAGGCCAAGCATATTATATTAATGAGAACAACAACGAAGGAAAATTACAACCGTAGATGCGAGTGCAGCAGGTTCATCAAGTCTTCCTTTTCTAACCCTTGCTCAAAAAGACCCACGATCAGAATGACAATAACTTCACTGATTATTCTCCTCCACTTCACTATGTGTTTCCTATGATATCATAGGTTTCATGCCTCCAATCATGCCCCCTTTTCACCATGAGAGGGCCTACTTATATAGGTTTAGAGAGGCCCAACCACTTGAGATATATTTGGGGTAAGTTGAGGATTTTCCTCCTTTAGTTAGGGATCTTCCCTAAGATCATGGCTTAACCAAGGATTTGAATCCAACTACCTTCAAAGATTGAAGAGATCTTTTCCTCATTCTTCTCATCAAACCATTTTTTGTGCAAAATAGGTAGCGCTCTCCCAAAAGGGGCATCAGAGCACTATAATTCTCCTTAACAATGCATAGGGGAGCGTTGGCACTCCTAACAGTAGAAACGCTCCTCAAAAAGGTAGACAGAAAATTATAACGCTTCCTAAGAGTGTATAGGGGAGCACCAACACTCCTAACAGTGGTATAGGGGAGCGTTCTCCTCTGACACTCAATTTTTAGTGGTTCTTTCAAATGGAAAGAGGTTCATAACCCTGTTAGCCCATTCCTCTTCTTCCAAATCAATTGTTTGAGGTGTTTCAAGTGTCCTTCCGATGTCGTTATAAGCATGACATAGGAATTATGGCAGTATTCTTTTTTTGACATTTGCGACACTTGCGACACTTGTAATGATGACACTTGCGACACTATCAAAGTGAGTAATTTTTATGTGTAACAATACTTTATACTTTAAGGAATATTAATATAATACTTCTTTGGGATTAAGCTCCCTAGCTTAGCCCCTTATCCTTAACATTTATCACCCCTTCCCTATGTAGTGGAGTTTAGCCCCCCATACTCTTCTACATGGTTGGTTTGTTGCAGTGATTTGTTTTTCATTAATATTTGCATGTGATTTAAATTTATAATACAAGCATACTGTCATTTTTGTATCCAGAATCACTAGCCTCAAAAACATGAAAATATACACAAATGTTCTATGGCCTCAAGATGGTGTACTCAATTTGTTGAGTGTGATATCCTAGGATGTGTGCACTTATTCTTTTAGTGTGCATCATATATGCGCGCTATATTATGGAAGTTGCTTACAAAAATAATTCCAAGACTTGATGCAAACATCTCACCATCTTATATACATATGTACGTTTATATTTACATTTACAGTTGGGGTTCAGCCTAGGGGTATTACATTCCCCTCCCCCTTATTTATGCATTTCCCTCAGTGTAGTATATACACATATACAACCAAAATTTCAAAAATGTTCAAAAACATGTGGGTATTCAGCCCGCATAGCATCCTCGTGTTCCCAAGTTGCATCTTCAAGACCATACTATTGCTAGCTCTATGACTCAATTCCAAAGCTTCTTGATCTTCTGGTCCAATATGCAACCGGATGCACTTGAAAGGCACCTTCTTGCTCCACCTGAATCACATTTCAATCAATGAAATGATTAGCATCAGGTATATACTTTTTGAGCAATGGTACATGGAATACATTATGAATTTTCATTGACGCAGGCAAGGAAAGAATGTATGCTACAGGCCCAATCCTCTCTAGGATTTCAAATGGCCCACAATAATGAGCTGCCAACTTTGAACAATTTCCAAACTCCAGAGAACTTATGATGTCCTTTACTTTCAAGAACACATGGTCACCCAATTTAAATTCCCTATGAGTTTTTCCCTTATCAGCATATTTTTTCTGTCTGTCTTGGGTATCCTTTAAATTTTGTTTTATTTTCACCATTTTCTCTTCCATTTACCTAAGTAATTATGGATCAACCATTTCTCTATTTGTTGAGGCTGTCCCATCTTACCGGTGTGTTTCACCTACTTCCATAAAGTTCCTTAAATGGGCTCATCTTTAGAGATGCTTGGTACCCATTGTTATAAGAAAATTCTACCAAGTGTAGGCAGTCTTCCCATTTTGATGGTTTATCCATCACATACATCCTCAACATATCCTCAATCACTTGATTCACCCTCTTTGTTTTCCCATCTAACTATGGATGATAAGTTGTGCTAAAATTCAAATTTGTTCCAAATCCCTTGAATAATCATTTCCAAAATTTGATGTAAATTTTGGATCTCTATTAGACACAATTGTCTTGGGTATAATATGTATTCGAGAAATTTCTCTCATATAAATATCAACATTGTTGGATGTCTTGTGACTGAGATTTACTGGAATAAAATGGGCAGCTTTAGTAATCTTATCCACCACTACCATGATAGAATCATGCTACTTGTTTGTTCTGGGAAGTTTGGTGATGAAATCAATTGTTACAACTTCCCATTTCCACTCAGGAATGGGCAATGGCTATATCAAACCACTTGGGGGTCTATGCTCATCCTTGACCTTTTGACACTCCAAACACTTTGCAATAAAAAAAACAACTTATTTCTTCATTCCTGGACAATAATATTGTCTCTTGACAGTTACAATAGTTTTCTGATGACCTGGGTTTCCAACATATGGTACATTATGAATTTCTTTCAATATCATATTTTTTCATTCCTAGGAATTTGACACATAAATTATTCCCATCTACGTGATAATTTCATCATTTTCTAGCTTATACTCTTCAATTTTCTACTGTAAAATACCTTGTTGTAATTTTTTTATTATTTCCATGTATTGCAAATATTGTTTTGCAGCCTCTAAGATTTTGTCTTTCAAGTATGATTGGTACATGCTAATGGTTGAAGCATGCAACTAATGCACCCTTTTTCTAAGTTCATCAACCACCTTATTCTCTTTCCCTTTGATATGCTTTATATCAAAGTCATATTCACTGAGGAATTCTAACAACCTGCTTTTCCTAGAATTTAGAGTTGGTTGTCCAAATAAATATTTCATACCACTATGTTTTGTCCTCAACTCAAATATTTTTCCCATGAGGTAGTACCTCCACATATTCAAAGCATGCACTATGGTTTCCAACTCCAAATCATGAGTAGCATAGTTCCTTTCATTCTCCTTCAACTTCCTTGATTCATAGCACACCACATACCCATTTTGACTAAGGACTCAACCAAACCCTTCTTTATATGCATCAGTGCATACAATGAAGTCTTCATCTGGATCAGCAATCCTTAGTATTGGAGCACTTCTTAATAAATACTTCAAGTGTTGGAAACTCCTTTCACAATCTAATGTCCACTCAAACTTCACACCCTTCTTCTATAAGGAAGTGATTGGGTGTGCAATCTTTGAGAATCCCTCAATAAATATCATTTAGTAACATGCAAGTCCCATGAATGATATAACCTATGTCACATTATTTGGAGTTGACCATCCTCTAATGGTCTCTATCTTCTCAAGATCCACTGTTATTTCTTCCTCTGAAATGATATGTCCCAAATAATGAATTTTCCTCTGATGGAATGAGCATTTGATCAATTTGGCATACAAATGATGCTCCCTTAATACATGGAATACCATCCTCAATTGTTTCTCATGTTCTTCCTCTGACTTATAATATATAAGAATGTCATCCAAAAATACAAGGACAAACTTGTCTAAGTATTCTATGAAAATACTATTCATTAAACACATGAAGACAGTTGGTGCATTTGATAACCCAAATGGCACCACTGTGAACTCATAATGACCATACCTTTTTCAAAAAGTAGTCTTGTTGATGTCTTCATATTTAATTCCTACCTGATGATAGTCTAACCTGAGATCAATATTGGAGAATATTTTTGCATCTTTCAACTGATCAAAGAGGTCATCTATCCTTGGCAAAGGATATTTGTTCTTCAAAGTTACCTTGTTCAACCATCTAAAGTCATTGCAAAGTCTCAATGTTCCATCCTATATCTTCACAAATAATATTGGGGCACCCGAGTTCTCGAAAGCGTTGAGTTTTAAACATGATTAATTAACTTATTAAAAGGAAATTAACAGTACAAATTAATATTTCGTGCATTCGTTTTCCGGATATTTTAATTTTCTTCCATCCAAAACTCATGATTGTGAATCACCGATATTTAGTAATATTTATTATGGATCAAAGGAAATGATTTCCATCATAGAGTGTGTATCACCAGATGTACCTTCCTCATTAAAACCAATAAATTCATCATTCATAAAAGCATACTCGAATTAATGCAAGATGAACGTGAATAAAGATGTTATATTTTGAATTTCATTGTTACCTTCAGCAAAGTAGTGATTTTTATCCAAGGAAAGCTTACACATTATCCCCTGTAACAGGTATTCGATTCTATTTCTAACATCATGGCACCCAGGAAAACGTCAAAGAAGAATGATGATGTCAGTGAAGGTTTGAATCTAAATGCAGACGTTTTGTCTGATACTATGCCACATGTTGTATATTCAATTAGATCCTCGACGTATCTTTTTTAAATCTTGGAGCACAAAGTTATAAATTTCCTAGACGATTTTGGAGATGAAAAGAACAATAGTCAAGGAACCAAATTCAAAATTATAGCAGAGTCTAAGCTTCATAAAATAGCATGCCATATAATGACATGATAAGTTGGGTTATGGAAAACATCGATGTGCAAACCAGGAGCATCATCAACCACCAAAAGGTTGTTGTTGGCTCTTTCAGGCCAAAACATCTCCAACTAATGTACAAGCTATCCCTTGATCCAAAATACATATATAATGTTGTGTTCATGATGGAGTTTGAACAAAACAAATGTGTGCAATTTGACCGAAGCTACCCAAATATAGTTAAAACCTGGTGGGGAATTCCAGGGAAATTCAGAGCTAACTCCCATGGTGTTTATTCCACCGCATCATTAAATGAATATATGATCTATGTAGCCATGATGCTATGTAGAATATTTGGAAAGAAAAGACCTACTCATTTCCCAGTGGAATGGGTATCAATCATGCATGAGGTAGTTGAGGGTTTGACTTTCGACTGGGCTAAGATGTTGTCTGATAACCTAGCCAAGGAAATTACTGAGTATCAAATGGAGAAGTCAAAAGGTCAACCTGCCCCTTTTTATATGTATGTGTATGTCATGGATGCCATCTTTTTTATGACTCCATTCCCATTGATGAATTAGAGCTGGAACCCGACCAGTGCCGAACATATCCATTTTTATCATTCCAAACTATGGGAGGAAAAGGCCAAAGATTTATTTTATGAAATCTATCATAATGTAGTGATCCCCATTCATCAAAAACTATATGGTCATCCACCTCCTCGGATTTCAGATCAAATTATGGGAAACCTTAAATAGGTTACAGATTGGTTCGTTGAAGAAAATTTCTCCTATATCAGGGTTTTTGGATGCTCGATTTCCCCTCATGCTCCCCCAAAGTTTCTTCTCGACAAACTAGTGTGCAAAGAAGTGGCTTACCAGACGGTAACAGGAGGAATTGGCAAAAAGCTAAAAGTAGCTCAAAACAAAGTTTGGCTAGTCTTTCCTCTACAGGTTGGAAGGTTTTCCTTGTTGAATTTTGGCCATTCCAAAGTAGAGGTTGCAGCTTCAAAGGATGTCGAATTGGTCGACATTGAATTCAAAAGACATGCTCCATACCAGATCGTGGAGAAGCACCTAGCTCAATGCAATATGAAAATATATATGCATGAATATTCCCCATATGACGATATATTCAGGGGAATTAGATCTTATGAGGAGGTACAAGGCAGAGTCTGGACATTATCCCCTGACCAACAGGCTAGTTTCTTCACTTTCCGAAAGAACAGATGGAGTAGTTTTCCCAATATACTACAAGGAGAATTGATAACCACCCCTCTGGTGCAGGGATCCATACCTCTAGGTTTTGAACCAAATTCTTCTGGTAAACAAACTACCGAAGAAATTCCAAAGAATCTCGAAGTTTCTACACAAGAATTAGAAGCCTTGTGGGTAGGATATCTAGGGCCGCAAACAAAGGTTCAATATGAGACACTACTAAAACAGAAATAAATGGTACCTCCTTTATTGCCAGTCACCCCTACTGATACTTCACAAATAGTAGAAGGAAAGAAGTTCACAGAGATAGGCATTCCTATTACAAAACTAACCCTTCTATAGTCAAGTTTTGGAACTCCTGGTCCTGAAATTACATTTGCAAGCGATCTTACCCCGATCTCACTTGAAGAGATGCCTCCTTCAAACTTTTTCTTTAGCACAAAAAGGAGGGCCATAGTTAGAAGGGAATCGCATCAGAAAGAAGGAGTATTATCCAAAAGGCAAAGGATGATATTTGATGGACAGGATTTGGAGGATTCAGAGCTTGCCAAGGAAATGGTTGGTTCATTAGGCGCCTTCGCTACAGCCAATCAGTGGTCGTTCGAGAATCTGGCAGAGCAATTGAAACAAATAAATCTATTGATAAGCCAATTAAAAAATCAGATAAGCACTATAGAAAATAACTTCATAAGTGAAGTCAACAAAGGTATCGAACAGACTAGAGCAAGTGGTAAATAAGAAATTCAGAAATTAAAATCCAGTCTCGAGGAGATGCAAAGAAATGTACAAGCGAGCAAAGGCCGGGCCATTCAGCAAGGTGAAATGGTGAAGCAATTATAGGCCAAGGTGAAGTTGACTGAGAACATGGTTATAGATATAACCATTTTCCAAGCACAAGTAGTGGAGATATGTGAGAAGCTGGAGTTAGCACAACGAAGCCTTTTGAACAAGGTGGAAATTATCCAGAATCATTTTCGAGTGGTGAACGAATCATTGGATAATATTTTTTTCAGAGAAAGAGAGGCTACTGCAGCTTGGGTCACTTTCCAAGAGGCGATTGTTTCATCGGCCAGAGAAGAAATGTCTATAGTTCCTAGGTTGTCTGTTTCAGAGCAGGTCGGAGGTGACATACTATTGAAGACCTGGGAGGCCAACATAGCCGAAAGTAAAAGACCAGCTAAAGAAATCAAAGAGGCTTATGAAGAGGCTTTCCACTCACTGAATAAAGAGTCTTCAGGCTTCGGAAAAGGAGATCTTTCTGAAGTACTGGGACAAGTTGATGTAGCAAAACATCAAATTGATATCAAAACAATCTCAAAAGAAACTCAGGCTGAAATCTCACAGCTAAAACATGTTGATATCACTCAGATAGATAGATGGTTGGTGAAACCGAATTTGCAACTACAATCAATGACTTCAAAAGACAAAAGAATGGAAGACAGACTACCACAATTAGAAAAGAAGTTGTATATTTTTTAGGCAAAATACATGACAAAACCCTCCAGATTAGTAGCACAATTTGTAGGCATGTGTGTCGAATGTATTGAGCGAGGAAAAGGGAGTACCTCAAAGATTCAATGAGGTAATATGTATACAGCTCCTTATTAGAGATTATCTGTGTCCGAGCTAGAAAATAAGAAAAGAAAATGCTTGTGTTGGCATGAGAAAGAGACAAAGGAGAACTAAGCAAAGCTTTCCAAGTTTTTCATTTTGTAACCGTTTCTTTTTGAAATAACAAGAATTCCAACCGCCTATGGTTGGAAATATTTTGTATAAATACATACTCAAAGGAGTGAAAAGGGGTTGGTTTTTTGCCATATGTAATTGAGAAAACTCTTCTCATTGAGGATTAATACAAGTACAGACCAGAGATTCTGTATTTCGTCTAGTTTGAGTTATGTGTTCTTCTTTCTTTTCACATTTCAGCATCTTTTTATATATTTCCTTGATGATTACATTTCATTTAGTTATCTGATAGTGAACATTTTTTCCTCTGTATTTACTATTAGTAAATACTAGACCTGTAAGTCAATTAGATAGCTATATTTTATGCTTCATTTAAGGTTATACAATCAATTTTCTTCTTCTGTAACAAAGTAAGATTCTTCTGTAACTGATGCCTTTCTTTGTATAACAGCTTTATGTTTTTCTCTCATTACATTCAATACATGAAAGACGGCCTCTGAGTTGTTATACTGTTAATTCAATTTAAGGAATTTTTCTCGCATAAACTAAGGTAGAGAAAGAAAACCATTAAAACCTTCCTTATTTATTGATGCCTAACATTATGCTTTGAGCCTTAAGTATAAATTCAGGAACAACAAGCTGCAATGTTGAAATTTCTCTTACAGTTATTTTCCTGGGAATTCCTTGTACTGTCCTTAGGTTCCCTTCCTCGTCCAAGCAAGTAAATGCCTTATTATAACAATATAGGATAGCATGGTGTTGGTACAACCAATCCATACCAATTAGGTAGTCATAAGAACCTAAAGGTATGATGTTCAAATATGCCTTGGTGCTCAATCCATTCATGTCCATTGGACATGCCTTAACCATATCATTATTTTTTCTTTTAGCTCCGGTATCCAATTGCACCAACCAAGATTTTCCAAGATTGCTTCTTGGAAAAAGAAACATTCCTACCATCTTAGGATCTAGATAACTATGAGTAGATCCTGAATCATTTAAAATAGCAATGGTTTGGTTGTTGATCTTACCTTCCACTTCAATCATATGTGATTTAAACTCATCCTGCATGTTTTCCAGGGCTATGTAGATCCTAGGTACATTTATGCCCATGTCCTCCATTGTATCATATTGTTTTACATTGTGAACAGTGTTCATTTTTTAACCTTTGTGAGGACAATCTTTGTACATATGATCTCCCCAACATTGAATAGGTTGCTTCCTTGCTATTTTCCCCACTGTCTCGGTCATTCTGGGTTCTCTATAAGTTGGTTGTCCCTGAGAATTATTTCTGAAAATGGTGGCTTAGTCCCCTTCTTCCTCTATTCCATCTTGTTTTTCTTCTTGTCTTTCCAAGATTTTTGGAAAATTGGTCTTCCTTTATATTGATCATAAAGGAATTTGGCTCACCTTATGGTTTCCTCCAATGTTTTGGGATCATCATATTGTATCTTTTAACTGATAAATAATGGAAGCCCATTCAAATACCTCTGAATATTAATTGGCTCATCCTTGATGAAAGAAACATACTTCAATAGCTCTAAAAACCTCCTTTCATATTCATCTATGGTCATACTCCCAAGCTTGAGTTCAAAGAATTCCTTCATTTTCTTGTCATAGTATCTCTTAGTCAAGTATTTGTTTGAAAATACCTCTTGAATTCCCTCCGAGTAAAAAAATTCTCATCAATGTGTTGCACCTGCACAAATTGGTCCCACCACATGGATGTCTTTCTCTTGAGATGATAGATGGAAATTCTTCCTTCTGTGTGTGAAGAGTAATTATGCAATTGAAAATACTTCCTCATGCCTAGCAGCCATGTCTCTACATCTCCATCCTTCTTGTGCTCACCATCAAATGTAGCAGGCTTGATTTTGTTCATTTCTCCTTGTATCTCATCCACCCCATACCTCCTCTTATGTTTCCTAATAGGGGATGGACTTGAACTATTGTGTTCTCTCCTAGTGGGCTTCCTTGGGAAGTGATGGTGATTTTTGCCAACACTTCTTGTTCTTCTCCTCTCATCATGAGACCTGTGACTTCCTGATTTTATTGAGTCATTCTCCTTATCCATATTCTTTTCTATTTTGTCCAAGATATGCATTAACTTTATGTTGAATCCCTTATGTTGCTCCTTGGATTACATAAGCCTCTCATTATCAACTTTATAACTTTGGACATCCTTTTACAACTTTTAATGGTCTCTACCAAGTTCATTCTTTCTTCCTTTCCTTATCCATGTCCATTTGAATTTGTACCTTCATTACCCATATTGGCATATATCCCTCTGATATCATCTTCATGGTTGTAATACCCCTATGCATATTCCATGATTCTGAACTCTGTTTGATCCTGATTTGATCTAATTTTTGTTAAATATGTCCAATGCCTTCTTTCATTCTCAATTCTGAGTCTTGAACAAAAAGTTATGGTTATTTGAAAGTGCTCATTAATTCCTTCTCTTCACACTTCAACTTGGTGCAAATATATGTTGTACTTGTGCATTTTTTCACCTGCTCCATTGGATTTTTGGAATGATCCCAATTGGGTTTATTCATATACATATTTTGGACAGTATGTTCAAGTTTCACCTCTTTCAAGGTTATGGGTTGTTAGTTACAGCCTGCTGAAGTTCTAAGCCAATTAGTGTTTTTGGCCTTGAATGCTACAAGTACCTTATGTGCCATGTTAAACATTTTTAACATGCCCATAATTTTAATTCATATCCATGACTGTGTTCTATGGTTCAATGGATTTCCATAGGCTTCTCATGTGCCTCAATTTGATTCCGGAGAAGAAGTTAATTGTTGATTAATTGGGTTAGTTTCCATTGATGTCAACCCTTGAAGAAAGTCTGGTAGCGAATTCTGGTAGCACAAAGGTTTGGGTAATGGACACAAGTTTTTTTGATGGATAATGATATGAGTTTTGGTATATTTTTAGGTAAGCCTATTCTAGATGGATAGTACATGTCATGCCATTTTCGGTGGTATGTGGAACGTCACATGAATCCTCACGATTAGAGAGTTATGGCCATGTGAAGTTGGAGAACCCTCATGAGTCATCTAGAAGCCCCAAAAATTCAAAGTGTTTGCAAAAGAAATTATTTAAATAATAAATTTAATGGAGAACTCCCTAAAATAAGGAAAGTGGGATGCTTCATGAAAGTATAAATAAGAGGCAAGGCTCTCTCATTTAAACACACTTGAATATCGTTGAATATCTAGTTTTGTGAAAGATTATTTGGGAAGGTATTATTGATAAAGAAAAATCACAAAAGAAAAAGTGTGGCAGAAAAATTGTGACAGAAAAATCGCGGCAGAAAAAGTGCGGCAAAAAAATCACAACATAAAATTTGCGGCAGAAAAATCACGGCAGCAACATGGTTGGAGTCTATTTATGAGGGATGTGGCACATCTTGTTTGAGGTATGTTTTTTGAGCTAGGGTTTAGCTCTTGAGATGGTATTGGATGTTCAATATTACAGCATATATCAGATTTCTTGAGGGATACAATTGGTATTTTGTTGTTGGTATTTGGCATATGGGTATTGATCTTTTGGTTGTTATGCATTGTTGAAGTTGTCGGTTTAGCTTGAGGCTACATAATAGTGAGGTTGTGGCACATGGTTTGATGTAAGGGCTTATGGTATTTTTTTTATGGATAGAGTGATGAATTGTTAGATAAATTTTGATGGTTATATTGGTGTATGTCTTTGGTATATGGTTGAGGTACATGTTGGGTACATGGTTGAGACAAGTAGTTGATGAGTTGGCACATACATGAGGTATATAGTTGATGATGTTGGTATATCTTGATGAGTCATGGTTGATGTGCAGTTGATGCATGGTTGATGCATGGTACATGTTGGTTCAGGTTATTGGTATAGGTTGACAGTGATAGGTTGACAATGGTTGTGGTTGATTCAGTGACAGTGACAGGTTGTCTACATTTGGAATTTATATTTCAGAGAGGTTGGATGGGGCAAGGATAGGTGGTTGTAGCCAGAGAACATAGGGGGTTGTAGCCTCCTTCTGGTTGCAGCCAGAGAATTGGGGAGTTGGAGCTTCCCTCAGGTTGTAGCCTTAGNGGTGTACTATGTATGTGTATGATTGCTCATTTGTTCATTGTTTATTTACTCTGCAATTATTGGATGATAATGATACACTGATATAACACTTGCATTATATGGTTGAAAAGGTTTAAATTGCTTTATTACAGATTCACCCCCCCTCTTAGTAATCCAACAATTGGTATCAAAGAAGGTTCCTTCAAAAATTAGTTTAACTACTGAAAGGTAGATCATGGAGAGCAACAACATGTATAAAAATGGAATACTACAATTTGATGGAAAAAAGTATGCATTTTGGAGTAGAAGGATGAAAACATATATACAGGCACAGGGATTTGAAATTTGGCAATCAGTTGTAGATGGATACAAAGAACCATCAGTTCCACCGACAAATGAAAGAGTAATGAAACTTGGGAAAAATAATTTCAAAGCCTCAAATGCACTTCTGAATGGTCTTTGTGATTCACTATACACCAAAGTTATACATTGTAAATCCACTAAAGATATTTGGGACAAGCTCCAAAATATTTATGAAGTAAATTCAAAAGTCAAAGTAGCAAAGCTTCAAACTTACAGAGGTCAGTTCGAACAATTAAAGATGAAGGAAGATGAGAATATTGAAGCTTACTTCTTACGAGTCAATGAAACAGTAAATGCAATCATAGGATTGGGAGAAGAAATTAAAGAATCTGTAATTGTTCAAAAGGTACTAAGATCTCTTCCTATGAGATTTGATCCTAAGATATCAACACTAGAAGAAAGAGCAGATCTGGACTCAATAATCATGGATGAACTACATGGAATCTTCACAGCATATGAAATGAGAACTGAACAGGAAAATCCAGATATAAAAGAAGCAGATTTCAAAGCATCCAAAAGGCCAAAGCAACAGTGACATCTCGGAAGATGATGAAGAAATGGCCAACTTTGTCAGAAGATTGAATAAGGGAACCAATGGCAGATATAAAGGTAAGTTTCCATTGATTTGTTTTAATTGTGATGGTATTGTTCATTTTGCTAACAAATTTCCTCATAAGAAAAATAAGAGGAATGATGAAGATTACTCAAATAGCAAAAAAACATAAAAAGGCAAAAGAACCAAAAATAAATCTTTCAAGAAAACATTATGCACCAAAGAAGACATCTCCTCATTGGATGAAGATTAAGTCAGTGATAATGAGACAGAAAGAGTTATATTCATGCCAGTAGAAGACTCTGAAAAAGAAGACATCGAAGAAGAATATGAAGAGGTCGAAGAAGAATATGAAGAGGCAGAAGTTGAATACCGAGAATAATTGTTGTGTTCCATAGAAGTTATAATAAGAGAGAAGAAGAAGAAAAAGAAGCTACAAGCGGAACTAGACAAGAAAGAAGACACTCGGGAACTAGAACAAATGATCACAAATTTGAAGGTTCAAATAGAAGAAGATAAAAGAATTGAATAAGCGCTCAAAGAACAACTAGAAGAAAGAGATAGGATCATTGGAAATTTGGAAGCAGATATTATCACATTAAGAAAGGATCTTCAAAATAAAAATATGCAGAACAACTCAAAAGTTTTGGATGACATTATCAGTAGTCAAAAACCTCATCATGACACGTCCGGACTTGGATACAATCAGACAGAAAAGGGATCAAGCTCTAAAACAACAAAACAAGAAACATATCCAAAAAGATATGAAGAAACAATCAAAGGGGATATGAATATCTACAAGGAAGATTACAGGGACACTCCTCCACCGAGAAGATTCAAATTTCATAATCAACAATCGATAGATAGTCCTCAGGAAGAAGAAGGATTCAAAAGAGCAACTCCTTTCATAAGATCTTCAACTCCCCGGTATAAAACTATTTTTTTTTGTTTATGTTATGCATGTAATAATTTTGGACTTAAAGCTATGAATTGCAAAGCTAACAGTAAGAACATAAACAACTTTGAAAGTCATACACAAAAGGGTTATCCAAGAAGGCCTAGTGAAACACAAAGAAGAAGTTACAACATGTTTGAATCATTAAGCACTAAACTAGAATGCTACAAGTGTAACAACTTTGGACACATGACCAAAGATTGCAGAATGACAATTCCTCCTAGAGAACCACAACAAAACAAAAACAATCACAGACAAGAACCTCAGAAGAGAACATGGATAAGAAAGCAAAATTAGTATAGCAATGAAGAATGCACACTTGTTCTACAAGCTAAGCAGAAGAAACGTGGTTGGTATGTTGACAGTGGTTTTTCAAAACACATGATAGGTGATAAACACAGGTTTCTTACATTAAGAAATGAAATAGATGGATCAATCTTCTTCAGAAATGATCATTCGGATAAAGTCATTGGAAAAAGCACAATCAGAATTGGAAACAAGAATAGCAAGGAAAAAAATGTTCTACTAGTAGAAGATATGAAACATAATCTTCTAAGTGTGAGTCAAATGTGTGACCAAGGTCATAAAGTTACCTTTGATTCATAAAAGTGTGAGATAAGAAAAGAAGGTTCAAGAAAATCGATTGCAACAATTGCAAGAACTTCAAGCAACATATATGTACTAAGTGAAATTGGAAATGAAAAGTGTTGTCTAGGAAAGGAAGTTGAAAGTTGGCTATGACACAGAAGAATGGGTCACATACACTTTGATAACCTTGTCAAAGTCATCAAAAAGGAAGTAGTTAGAGAAATTCCCCAGATTACGAAACCAACCAACATTTTATGCAAGCATTGTCAACAAGGAAATCAAACAAAGACCAAGTTTAAATCAAAAGAATATTCAACCACAAGACCACTAGAAATTGTGAATATTGATCTAGTTGGACCAACTACAACAAAGGGTTTAAAAGGTGAGAAATATTTTATGTTATTAGTAGATGATTATACAAGAATGACTACAATTTTCTTTCTTAGGAATAAGTCAGAAGCTTTTGAAAACTTCAAGGTCTACAAGGAAATGATTGAAAATGAAATGGATTCAAAAATCAAATGTTTGAGATATGATAATGGAGGAGAGTTCACTTCAAAGTAATTTATGGAATACGGAAGCAAACATGGAATAAAAAGGAAATTCTTCATTGCTAGGACGCCTCAACAGAATGGAGTTGTTGAAAGAAAGAACAAGACAGCACAGTAAATGGGCCGAACAATGTTAATGGATTCCAAATTGACAGATATATTTTGGACACATGCAGTGCATACAATAGTTCATATTCAAAACAGAGTAATTCTTAGAAACACCACTGACAAAACTCCCTACAAGCTATGGAAAGGAAGACCAAAAAATGTGAAGCACTTCAGAGTATTTGGAAGCAAATTCTACATCAAAAGAGAAGATGGCAGAATCGGAAAGTTTGACTCTCGTGTGGACAAAGAAGTACTTTTTGGTTACTCAAGTAAAAGGAAATAATACAAGTGTTACAATTTGAAGTTGAACAAAGTTGTGGAAATTATCAATGTAACAATTGATGAAACAGGTGGACGAGAATTAAAGGAAGAAGAAAATGAATCAATGGAATAGCTTTACGAAGAAGAAGAAGAAGATGAAGAAGAAGTAGAAGGGGAAGATGAAGAGGATCAAACAAAAGTAGAAGAGAAAGATCAGCAAGTGCCTCCAAATACACCTAGCAAATGAGTACAGAAGAATCATCCTTCAGATCAGATTATCGGAAAGAAAGATGCAGGAGTTGAGACTAGAAGAAGAATATGTTCACCAGAACAAATGCACCTAGCACTCTCATCTATGATTGTACCAAAATTTTTTGAAAGGCCAACAAGGATGAATTTTGAAATAAGGCCATGGATGAAGAATTGGATCAAATAGAGAAGAATGACACTTGGGAATTGGTTCCAAGACCAAAGAATAAGAATGTGATTGTCACAAAGTGGGTATTCAGAAATAAATTAAATGAATATAGATAGGTTACAAGGAACAAAGCTAGATTGGTATGTAAAGGATATGCACAGGTTGAAGGAATCGAATTTGAAGAGACATTTTTTCCAGTTGCCAGAATGGAATCAATCGGGTTGCTCCTATATTATGCATGCTCCAAGAATACTAAAGTGTATCATATGGACGTGAAATCATCTTTTCTAAATGGGGAACTTGAAGAAGAAGTCTACATTGAACAACCAGAAGGATTTCAGTTGTCAGAGAATGAAGATTATGTGTGTAAACTGAAGAAGTCCTTCTATGGTCTAAAACTGGCTCCTATAGCATGGTACTCTAGACTAGATAAATATCTACGGAAGGAAGGGTTTAGAAAAGGAAGTGTAGACAGCAACCTCTACATCGAGGTAACTCAAGATAGTATTTTATTAATTAAAGTTTATGTTGATGATATTATTTTTGGAAGTACTGATGACAGGTTAAGCCAGAAATTTGCAAAGGATATGCAGAATGAATTTGAAATGTCATTACTTGGAGAATTGTCCTTCTTTCTAGGTCTTCAGATACGTCAAAGAAACCTAGTAATTTCTATTTCTCAAACTAAGTATATCAAAGAAATGCTAAAGAGGTTTGAAATGGAATATTGCAAACCAATTACCACTCCTATGCAAATGAGTTGCAAGTTGAGAAAATATGATGATTCAAAGTCCACATACTAGAGGCAATACAGATCAATGATTGGTAGCTTACTACATGTGACAACATCCAAACCATATGTAATGCAGGTAGTTNTCCAAATACACCTAGCAAATGAGTACAGAAGAATCATCCTTCAGATCAGATTATCGGAAAGAAAGATGCAGGAGTTGGGACTAGAAGAAGAATCCATTCACCAGAACAAATGCACCTAGCACTCTCATCTACGATTGTACCAAAATGTTTTGAAAGGCCAACAAGGATGAATTTTGGAATAAGGCCATGGATGAAGAATTGAATCAAATAGAGAAGAATGACACTTGGGAATTGGTTCCAAGACCAAAGAATAAGAATGTGATTGTCACAAAGTGGGTATTCAGAAATAAATTAAATGAATATAGACAGGTTACAAGGAACAAAGCTAGATTGGTATGTAAATGATATGAACAAGTTGAAGGAATTGACTTTGAAGAGACATTTTTTCCAGTTGCCAGAATGGAATCAATCTGGTTGCTCCTATCTTATGCATGCTCCAAGAATATTAAAGTGTATCATATGGACGTGAAATCATCTTTTCTAAATGGGGAACTTGAAGAAGAAGTCTACATTGAACAACCAAAAGGATTTCAGTTGTCAGAGAACGCAGATTATGTGTGTAAACTGAAGAAGGCCTTGTATGGTCTAAAACTAGCTCCTATAACATGGTACTCTAGACTGGATAAATATATACAGCAGGAAGGGTTTAGAAAAGGAAGTGCAGATAGCAACCTCTACATCGAG
>JASDQU011403076.1:3836-19154 GCA_032191745.1 Picea mariana
TACAACTAATCTAATGTAGGTTGCAAAAATCCCTAGAAATAAAAGTTTCTAGGTAGATTTTAATTAACATGTAAATTTTATTAAGGTGTTGTTACTCAAGAGGAAAATGGCATGGACTAAATGATGTTTTGAACAACTCTAAACAATGCAAAGAAATGAGAATGCAAATATTTCACTTCGATGAAAGCTATATTACAAGAAGGAGAAAACATCTATCATTCTCAGATGCACAATGTCCCAAAACTTTATTAAACTCATCAATATCAAGATCTTCAAGAAATGAGCCAAAGAGACTGTACACCAATACACGATTCTTGGACCCCCCCAAAGACAAACAAAAAAAAAAACCATGCAATTTTGCTACTTCAAATGCAAAGATTCCCCCAATCTAATGCAAAGCAAGGAATTAAAATTTGTGTTTTCAAAGATACACTAAAAGCAATAGCGAGCTTCTTCAAAACAAAAGCAACCCAAACTAGTTTTTTTCTTTTAAAACGAACTATTCAAAAAAATAAGTGTTCTTTCACCAAACAATTCTAAAGAAAAAACAATGTTTTGTAACTAAAAGACACTCAAAGCAAAAGATCTCAAATCTTTCAGAAGCAAACACGCTAAAACAAAACAAAAAATGGCTAAAAGTAGATTCAAAGACTATCAATGTAACACCCTGTTTCCCCCAATTTGTAATTAATCATAAAATAGGAATTACCATGGTAAGGCATGAGGACAATGTAAATGTATTATTGACTGAGTTGCCAAATAATTGACTGTGGGGGTGAAGCCTTGAAAGTACTAAGTTGTCAACAACGCGACATAAAGAGGAGTGGGGCCGCAGTCATATCGGGACATCGGGAGTTCCGAAGTTGCGAAATGCGATGAGCCAGGGAGACACCTCCTTGGAGGAGAAAGTTGGGGATCATCATTTCGGCATTTTGGAGGTCAACATTTCGGCTTATGGGGTTTCGGGGAATCGAAGAACCAGAGTTCCTTGCAATAGGAATCCCGAAATCGTGAAATGCGAAGCGCCTTTTAGTTCGGATCGTGGTCACTGCCGGTGGTCACGTGAGGAGAAGGCATGAACCAGTATGATAAATACTTAGCTGTGTTCAATTGTACTTGAGTGCATGAGTTTAATGCATTGTGAATCTTCATAATAGGAAGCCTGATATTAATATCGGTAAGGTATGAATGATATTAAACATGCAAGTAATGCACATGTATGATGAAAGAGTAAAAGAGTGAGGATGCTCTGATATCATGATAAGAGGCAAATGTTTATGCCTTTGAAGATCACATGAGAAGGACTATGAACAATCCTGAGATGAATGATTTTAAAAATGGAAATGTATGTAGGCTATGAAATATACCTATGATAGCTACATGCAGGCTTAGGATTATGAAAGTGGTTAAGTACATCATAGATGTAAGTTAACAAAGATGCATGTTCATATTCCTTAAGGGGAATATTTGGTATACCACTAAAAGGCTTACTCAAGGTTGAGGCCATCACAAGTGGTGATGGATCTGCAACAAGGAAGTTGCATGTTGAAGGAGTTCCCGGTGGAGGAACTGTATAAGGTCTCTGTCAGAAGAACAGAGTCACAACCCTGATAATTGTTGAAGGTTGGACAATGGGTTGCAGGGCATGTCCATGTATAAGAATCTTAGATTATGTTTTGAAAGAATCGTGTAAGTAATATAAGACTAATAACCGAATATTGACCATTCTGATAACATAATGGAAGTGTGTAGGATGCACATGTTCATGATTCATTATGAGCAAAGAGTTGCTACTAAAGCATGCTGAAGTATCCTAAGAGTTAGGATGAGCCTAACTCAGGGCTGCTCAGAAAAAGAGCATTTGTGGAAACCAGTATGGTTGGTAAGAGGCCAGTAAACCCCTGAGTATGATTGAATGAATAAATGGGTACATTTAACTGATGCGGCTTGGTTGAAGCTATGATTAAGGAAAGGCAGTGAGACCTTAGAGATAACTTGACTGGGCTGAAAAGCCCCAGGCGATGTAGAAAGAATTGGAAGAAGGGGAGAGCCCTCAATTCTTTCCTTGTTGTGCATTACGTTTCTATGGGATGAGAAAGCTAGTACATTGATGAACGAAAATGATTTGACACCATAATAATGATGGTTGTAATGTTGTGAAAACAATTGAGAACTGTTGTGTTACACTCATGAAAAACATTAAGGATAATGTGATGAAGTGCATATAGATATGTTAGACATGCCAGCAAATGTTTTTATTAATTAAATGCTATGATATTTTCATTTTAATTTACATGACGATTAATGTGCCTATGGTGTATGTCATGTGTATAAAGGAATAATATTGGAACTGTTGAGGAGGACAATTGCTAATAATGAACAACCTCAAGTAGAGGGTGACCATGGAAAGGCTGCGGTCGAAAGGTTGTTGACAGGACTGTGAAAATCCCGCTAAAGCACTACTGATAAGGTAGAGAACAGAGAAAGGGTGCTAGCATCCAAGAACAAGTATAAAGATATTTGTGCTTGTGTGGCATAGGGTATGAAGGGATTTGGTAAGAACCCCTTCCGAAATATTTTATTATTGCATGTTATACCTAAAAATTGAAAGGGCAATTGTATGCCTTGGATACCCAAGTAGGGTATGATTCAAGAAGGAGAACCTGAATAATGGAGGTATGAACCTCTGGTAGTAAACACTGATTGTAATCCTCAGAAGAATTCATGAACTGATATGTCATGAACATATGGACCAACCAAGGAACGATCGGAAACAAAAGTACTCATAGATAGCACGTTGCATGGAATTACTTCTAGGAAATGCATGTTTTCATAAAGGACAGACAAGGGATTTCTCATTAAGGAAGGAGGACCTTCCAACATTTCTACCCACGTAGTATAGGTGTTAGAGAAAACCAAATTTGGGTGGCCATGAGTGTTGGCACCCTGGTTATTAATGAAGGCATAATGCATGGGCGCATTCATGCAAAACTTTTAAGTTTAATATGTACTAATTTGGGATCGTGATCGGCCTATAGCAGAAAGCGTGGTCCTGTTGTAAGAATGAATGAAAATGAATAAACCATATGAGGAAAAGGTCGGTTAAATTCCAACACCCCATGGCCAAGAACCGGTCATAAAGTGTGACGAACTTGAAATCAATGCAAGAATAAATTGGGTATGAATGTGGCCATGGATAGTGGCACATTTGTTAAAACCCTTTGAAATGTTGAATTACGTTTGAAAATATGTATATACATACATGGAAAATCTAACAATTTGTTTGGTTGGTTGAAGAATGAATTGCAGGAAGCAGAGGGTCATGGATATGGCAGTAAGGTAAGCCCCTAGGAAAGATCGATTGCCTGCTGAGCCAAACTGCAAGGAATGGTATTTCCTTTTGAGAAAGTGAATTTGATTGTTAGTATGCACCATTTTGAAATTGTTGTGACGATGTTGTAAAGGTGCAATAAATTGTATGTGCATGAGAACTAACAATTTGATTAGCTAAGGAATGACTGCAAAAAGAAGGAGTCTTGGATATGGCAATGTTGTAAGCCCATAAGGAAGACCGATTTCATGTTGAGCTAAAAAGTTATGGGAAGGAAAGTCCCATAATTATGAATCTGGTTCATGTGCGGAAAAAATATGAAAACAAATTGTGGAATAGGAAATCTGTAGGTGACAGATTTGCAATAGAATTCTGAAAGTTAGAATTTATAATGATGTCTCACAAACCTTGTGTACCTGTGATACAGGTGAGAAGAAAAGATTTGTCCTGAAAAGACAGATGAAGGTTGTCACAGCTGAAAACGATGAACGTGGCTACTGTTGAGCCATGAAAACCCCATGATAAGCCATGATCACCTGAAAATTATTGTGTTGAGGCAACACAAGCCGGAGGGACACCTTAGCAGAGAAAGTCTGAGGGACGCCTTGACTGTAAGACTCGATAGAGTCTCTAAAATTTTCTCGTGCGAGAAAACCTCGGCAGGGCAAGATGGATCGCCCGAGGGACTGTATAACAGTGAAGGGGATGCATGAGCCTGGGCCTGGAGGGTGAGTGACCGTAGGGAAGAGGAGACCTTGATAATTCTTGTAAAATATTGGGATCATGCACACAGTGGGTAGTTTCCCGTGCGAAAAAAATAAATAAAAAATAAACCTTGGAAAGATGAAATCATGATAGCTCTTGTGAACTATTGAATTGGGAATCATCCACCCAATGGGTACGTCAAGAAAAGCGATGAGCATGGATAGCAAAACTACCATGTGGATACAGATCCACAAACTACACAAATAAGTATTGTGCTAAGATTATGAAATTTTCCTTTTGAATTTTGAACAACAGTAATATGTTTTCGCACAAAATTGTGATTAATGTGCTTGTGGTCCAAGAATTATTGAAGGCAAGTGACGAAGACTAAGATCCTGAAAAAGGACCTGACCAAGGACGAAGGTCAAGACTTCTAAAGTGGTTGAATGAGAAAGGCATGACAGGTGTTTTTGAGAAAGAACACCGAGGACGGTGTTCCTTTAAGGGGGAGGGAATTGTAACACCCTATTTCCCCCAATTTGTAATTAATCATAAAATAGGAATTACCATGCTAAGGCATGAGGACAATGTAAATGTATTATTGACTGAGTTACCAAATAACTGACTGTGGGGGTGAAGCCTTGAAAGTACTGGCCATGATATCACTAGAGGAAGAATGTGAAAACCATACAAGAGGGTTCATATATCAAATAACCCCAAATCTTCATGATTAGGATGACAAACCTCCTTCGAATCCTAAGGAAAGGAAAGCAGTCAAGGAAGAAAGGACGATGGTTGAATCACCAACCACCCCCATGAATGGAAACATGGGTTGTCAGCCCGAAGTACTGCAGGGACCTGCAGACCTGAGTTTCCTTCTGACAGAAGGAACAAGATAGGTTGGTGAAACCGTCCAAGGTAAGAAGGACACAGAGAAAAGGAAGAAAGGGACACGAGACAAGAATGGGGGAGCTCGCAAGGGAGAGGTGCGAATCTCTCCAGCGAATCACGAACAAAAGGTCGTGAGCTTGATGCCAAAGAGTGTCTGAGAAACCTCGCTGAGGCCACAAACAAGTGAGAAAGCTCTAAGTTGCAAAAAACAGGACCCGAACATAAACTGAAACGGAGAGAGAACCCTCGAGAAGAGTGAGAGTTCCCTGGTGATATCATGGCTTGGCACGGGGGTGGCCAAAGTGCTAATATTGAATGCCTCTGAACCTATGGTAGGGTGGAAGGATGAACACCCACAGTCAGTTGGTTGGCGGCAACCTGTAATAGATAAGTGATTTCTTACTCTGTGTAATTTAGTTGTAACTAGGCATGAATTTGGTTATACTGTGTATGTTTCAGAAATTGTGCTTGATTTCTGAATGGATATACTGTGTCTCTTTCCTTACTACTTGGCTGTATAATTAGGCTAGTAAGAGATTATATGGATAGGACATGATTGGTACTCGTAAATGCTTGTGTCTTGTGGCGGCTTGAGTTAGAGCCATGAACTGTGAGTTCGTCGACCTTAGGCATAGTCTCATGTACACATGCCAACCTTCCTAGTTGTCTAGAGTCCCTTGGAGGATAAATTAAGTTAAGCTCAGGAGAGGTAGTGTAGTTATGCACAGGATCCCTGCGAGGCAAGTAGAGACCGGGACTCACTCAAGTCCTAGACTTGACAAATGATCACAAGGGGTGCACAGAAGACTCTTCTAAGAGTCAAGCTCAGGAGGAAGAGAAACAACAGCCCTTAGATCAACTGTAGAGTGTGGATCTAGACCATCGAATCCTACGTCCAGGCACATAGGATAGCGTGCAAGAAGAGAGGATCTGAACAGACAGTATAGAACCGTCAGATCTGGAGCGAGGACCGACAGTTGTTGGATCCAGAGATAGGCGCACGAAAGAAGTCTCGAAATCACTTCAATCGTTGGATCGTTGGAGGACAGGTGGAGAACATCCGGAAGCCATCGGGGTTTCGGAACTTAGGCGTATAAAGGTGGTGAAGAACGAGGATTCACAATCAACGAAATCATGAGGGTTATTCTGGATCGTTGGATCTAGAGCGACACATGGCAGAGATCTAACCCATCGGAGTTTCGGCACCCGGGATACCTAAAGGCAAGTCTCTTATACTCGCCAGTTCTGAAAACCCGACTTGTGAAACCCTGAAATGGCATAGCGTGTCTAGAGTTTGGATGTTTCGGTGTTTTGGCACCCAAGAAATCCCATGGGTCAGTTCCCTTGTACTCGCCAATCACGAAGTCCTGACTTGCGAAACCTCGAAATGAGCTTAGCGATGAATACAAATTTAGGAGTTTTGGCTTCCGGGAAACCTAAGTGCGAGACCTCCTGTCTGCGCATATCACGAATTCCCGACTTGTGAAATCCCGATATGGCTTAGCGCGCGTAGATTTGGTCTTCGGTGTTTCGGCACCCAGAAAATTGAAGGGTATGAACCCCTCGTCCTCTTCTACCGCGAAAACCCGGTACGCGAAACTCCGAAAGAGTGAATGCCAGGTTTTAATCTGAGGCATTGTTAGAAGTGATTAACTGTTGGTTCCTTTCAGATTTCGACACTTTGAGAGACCAGAGAGAAGGGGAACACATGCATCCCGATTTCCCGAATCTCAAAAGCCGGAAGCACCTATCCAGTAAGGCCTGTGGTCATAGCCAACGATCACATGGGTAAGGATAAGGGATGGTATGGTCTGCATCAGGCCCCATAGGAATTTAGGGATTCTGTTCCTCGGGGAAAAAGAAGGAAAAAGCCGAAAAATATTAGTTCCCATAGTGGGTGTGTGACAATCAAGCAGACTGTAATCAGACCCAACAAATCACCCCAAACATTTATCACAGATCTGCGCAAGGAAAACCACCAAAAATTAAAAAAATTCACAATCGTCGCAGGTTGTAGGACTAACACAATGCATCGATCCTAGATCATTGAAGGTCACAGAAGGCCACAATGCGACGATGTCGCACTGTCTCTCAGGGCAGAATGCGTCGATTCTAGATCGTCGCACTGTCTCTCAAAGCAGGGTGCATCGATCAAAAGAAAAATGGAAAAAACAAAAAGCATGAAGGTTTTCCAATGAAATTAAACAGTCATAGAGGAAATCTAGATCTCCTAGTGACTCAGAAAACGAAACCCGGGCAATCAAAGAAAGGAAGCAAAACAAACTAGGAAAACAAACCGTTCCCCAGTATGGTCGCTAATTTTGTTATCGAACAAATCGGTAAGTGCGGACACAAATGGATCTCCTTAGTTTCACCTCAAAACTAGAACAAAACAAGATAGAATATAAAACTTTCCCTAAGTTTTAATTATCAAGCATACTAACTAACAAGAGATAAATGACATACCTTTTAAATGTTGCTTGTCCTCACTAGCGTCATCTTTGCTCCATTGTAAGGCTGATGGGATGTTGAACCTGTAAAAATACATAAGCCAACAAAGTGAAAGGAACAACGTACACTTAACAAAACCTATGTATGTGATCAAGGAGCCATACAATAAAATAAGAACAATTTTATGGGAAATAAATATATTATTGTATTAGAAATATGAAAAAGAGAATACAACCGATGCCTTGATGTTATAAGTTCCCTTCCAATAGTTCCTTGCTTCCCACACACTTCTGCTCCACGGATTTTGAGACTATAGATTTGAAAGTCACTCACAATCTATGTTGACAAAGCAAAGCTCATAGCCAACATAGGCCCAAACTCTTGGATAGACTAATATCTCATTAGTTGAATCTTTGTAACTAATGTTGAAGTTCCAAAAATTCTCTAACCATTCAAAAGCTCACACCAAAAGCTAACTTTCCCCATGAGAAATCCCCTCCTTTTATAAGCTAAAAAGGATAGGGTGAGGAGGTTAATATGATCCCATGAGATAAGAGATACGAATCAGATCCAAACCGATCGAAGGCCACCTCACCCTTGAAGCTTCTATTCTAGAAGCACTGAGAAGCTTCTCTTTTTTCTTCGTACAGAAAATCGCCGCACCCTTAACACTAAGCAAGGTGCAACGACATCGTAGGCTACTATGGTGCAACCTACGTCAATCATATATCGTCACAACCTTAACACTGAGCAAGGTGAGACGATCCCTTTTTATAAGATTTTTACAAGGGAAAAGATAATTTTCATCTTTTTGGGAAAATGTGTCTTCATTATTCTTCAGGGATTCAGGCCATTAATCCTTCTAAAGACAAAAGATAGGTGTACATCAATAATGGTCATAGGGGTGACAAAAATAATGTGTAATAGTGTGGGGCCTATCCCAACAGAAAACGTTTGATGATCTAAAGCAGTGCTTGTGCTCAGCCCTAGTACTTTGATTACATGACCTGCAACAACCCTTTGAGATCGAGACAGATGCTTTAGACTATGTTGTGGGTGTAGTCCTCACTCAACACGACCACCCCGTGGCCTATCATAGTGATACATTATCAGATGTCGTCTGTAAGTAACCTACTTATCACAAATAAATTTACTCCATTGTGAAAGCTTGTCGCCAGTGGAGGCATTACATTCTTGAGAAGGAGACAGTCATCCACAATGATCATAAGTCATTGTAGTCCATGCAGACACAAGGAAAATTGCAAAATGACTGCCATTAGAAGTGGTCCACATATTTGCAGCATTCCCCCCTCAAAATCAAGTATAAAATAGGAAGTACCAACTGATTTTTTGATTTCCTCAGCCGAGCTCCAGTCGTGGCACTCACCACAATTCTAGACTCTTGCGGCCACGAGACCTCTGGATGGCCCCACCTCTATTAGATGGATCTTGATTTTTCCAACACCTACAACATGTTGGGCACAAGCACAGTTGTCACTAATTTCCATCTTCAGGACGGGTTGTTGTGCCATCTGAGCCATCTTTGTGTTCCATCAAACGAGTGAGTGAAGTTGATTTGGGAAGCCCACTACAGTCAGGTGGTAGGACACTTCGGCATGGAAAAGACAGTGGCAGTGTTGCATTGACATTTCTACTAGTTGAAACTTCGACTAGATGTCAGCAAGTATATTTGGTCATGCACTGCTTGTGTTAATGCCAAACCGGCCACTAAGAAACAAGGCATGTACAATCCTCTGTCTACTCTTGACAGAACCTGGGAATCCATCTCAACGGACTACATGTCGAGCCTTTCGTTCACCATGTGGGGAAATGACTTTGTTTTTATGGTTGTTGATCGCTTTTCCAAGATCGTGATTTTGGTCGCCTGCAAGAAGAGAATCACAACAGAGGCCACTACCAAGGTCTTCTTTGAATGAGTGTGGGTACACTTTGGGATCCCACAAACCATTATCTCAGAACGGGATAGTTGTTTCCTCAACACATTTTGGTAGAGCCTTTGTTTACTGCTGGACACCAAGCTCACCAAGTCCATTGCCTTCCATCCCCAGACGAATGGCCAAACTGAGGTCATCAACCAGATGATCATGCACATATTGTGCATGTATAATTCCAAGCAACCCCGCACCCGGGATGAGAGTCTTCCCTATATTCATAACAGCTACAATAGAGCCATACATAGCTCAACCGGCCACAACCCCTTTCAGGTGGGATTGGTATTTCAACCATTGGGTCCCGTGGATGTTGCACTACCCCTTGTGGCCACCCAGGAAGACTCGTTGCATGCTCCTACTAAAGTTGATAAAGCCACATGGTTCATTGAGCGGATCCAACACATCTGCCAACAAGTTCAAGATATTTTACATAAGTCCAATGCCAAGTACAAGTAGGGCTATGATCAACATTGGGTGTCACAACATTTTCAGGTGGCAGACAAAGTTTGGTTTCACTTGCAGAAATAATTCCTTACAGGACCTTATCAGAAGCTTCTTCCACTCCGTTATGGACCTTAAACCATTACCAAGGTTGTGGGTGACAATTTTTTTGAGCCCAACGTCCCCCCCTTCCTTGGCTTGCACCCAGTGTTCAATGTGGACCTCCTTTGGCCTTATTTTCCGCAATTATTGGAAACCTCGAAGATAGAAAAACAATTTTCACCAATAGAGCTCAACCCTAACTACATGGAACATGCATCCATTGATCAGATCGTGGACACATAGGTCAAGGGCACTCATTAACAAAGGATCCATCTTTACCCGGGGCCAAATTCGGCAGAAATTTCCTCATCTTATGGGTGAAATCAACGCGATGATGACCATTGATTCCTAAGGGGGAGGATTGATCCAAGAGGATCTTGGTGGCCACCCACCTTTTCCAACTGGCTTAAAACAGTTTTTTGGCAACTTACTATTTTTAGCATTTTTTCGAGTCCCAAACTTTCGGGGCCATTTTGAGGGCCTAAACAACAATTTTTCATGATCATGCACCATAAATATTTCCATAGAATTTGATAGAGCCCCCTAAATGAAGCTCCTCATAAAGACCTTTCCAACAAGCTATCATGTGCCCTAAACGGATATTGTATACAAAATTTACGACCCTGGGAAGTTGATGTACTAACTTACCCCAACGAGGCCCACATGACTTTTGGCGCGTCATCTCCTGGGGTTAGATTTTTTTATGTCTGGGGTTTGGAATTCATGTTTATTGTAAAAAATACCTTTCATAGACTCATTGTACTCATCTTCTTGCGAGTGAGCATAGCGTCACACCTCTTCTCAGAGATAAGTTGCGACAATTCTAGCAAGCTTGTTTTCAGTCTACAATTTACAGTTTTCAGCATATTTCTTATTTAATAGAATTCAAGTTTTATTGTATATCTTTTATTGTTCACTGTGTCTCTATGTTAATATTATAAACTTGTGGTTTCATTTTGTTCCACTCATAAATCCAGATCACGCATGAAAATTATTTTCATGCGATAAAGAAAATTATCTGAGTTTTCTCAAAAACTCCTAAGTGTTATCCAAGGAAATATTAAGTCTTAGGCCTTTGATCTAGGCCTGATTTTCAACAACATAACGAACATTAGGGCTCATTCCTTTCAACCATACATATAGGAGGACTTCCTAGGTATTCTAATTCTCGAATAACCCTCTGAGAAGATGGTTAATAGGATTTCAACAAAGATTCATGCTAAGTCTACGTACGAACTTCCAGAGTTCCAAATAGGCAATTTACTCAATGCATACAATGGAATCAAGAATCCCATTAAAACAAAGGGACCTAAAGAAATCAAGACAAGGGTGTCTACAACTCTTATACCCAATGCACATTTACTAACTCATATACATAGTCTCGTTCTTCAAGTGGTAAATATCTACAACCAAATGAAATGATTCACACAATGGGAATGTTATAACAAATTATAAAACTTCTTTACAAGAGCACATTTCCATACATATATCCTTTATTACCCCGTACAATTCAAACAACAAATTTGTAGGAATAAATCTTTGGCATTCAAACACTAAAACAACAACACAATGCACCATCCAATTCACAAGCAAAAAGAGTAACTTATATGTTTGAACGTCCAAATGGACTGAGGCAAAGCCACATTCCACCCAACCATAGGCATTGTCACATTTATCCTCTCTACAACAAGCCACCCCCTGAGACGGGCTATGACACCACTAGGGTGAAGTAGGCTTCTCATAGAGTGGTGACTTTGTCATAGGCTCTCAAATTCCCAACCCAAAGGTCTCACTATTGAGTTCTCTTGGACTAGCCCAACTATTCTGGCACCCTTTATCCCTACCCCACATTCCATAAGGAAAAGAATTTCCTACTATATTACACAATCCCTTGGAAGCCTCTCCCTCGAGTGCTCTTCAGTGTGTGCATAGAGGGCCCAATTGTTGTCCATTCACTCTAGCATTCACCTTTTTCTTTGGGTATGCATGGATTCCTTGCTTGGTTATCTCATTACACAACACTAATGTATTCTTATCTTCCAACCATGGTTGTTCTCTTGTCTTATAGACCAATGACCTTACATTTTCTCTACTCATCTCATCCTCTAATCTCTCTCTCTCTTTTCCCAGGAAGGCGCATGAGTCTCGGCATGGCCCAAACCAAAAATATCCCTCAATGATTGCCTTCTTCAGTGAAGGAAAGAGTCGCTCCTCCTTCCAACTAGTTGCATGCATAAATCCCTGCTCTACAACCACTCGCGTGTTAAGTTTTGAGCTATTATTAGGTTTATTTTTAATTTACTAGATAACAATAGCATAGGTAGGATCACTAACACAATCACAAGATACAAATCATTTATCCTAGGAAACCCTCATGGGGGAGAAAACCCAGCAAAAACTTCCTTAATGTAGATAGTCAATACAATGCCAAGACAATAAACCAAAACACTATAGAATATCCAACACTGAGCAATGCGCCTCTCTCTTCCTTCTTCTCCCAACTGCAACTACCAAACTTGTGCACTTGATGAGCGAATGAGTGAGTGAGATAATGAGGCGTTGGCTTCCTTTATTTATACTAGCTGACGGGCGTTGGAAAGGTGTATCTTCACTGGGCAGGGCCGACTTGTCGTCTTGGTGGTTAAAACCACTTTAATTAGGCCTGGGGACCGACTTCTTAATTTGCATAATACAATTAGGGTTTGACCAATCCACAAAAGGGGATTTAGTCAATTACAATGCCCGACATGATCAATCCACAAAAGGGGATTGATCTAATGAATAATGACTCAATAAATAAATAGAATATTCTTTGCAGTTACAATATTTCAACACTCCCCCTTAACAAGAAGGGTATTCTACAACATCATCAGGAGAGAGAGAGAGGACAACAACATCAACAACATCTGCAACACTGACCGACATATCTATAAACCATCAGAAGTTTTTCTCATCATCAATATCATCTTCAACAGCAAGGAGCTGGAATGGCGTCATCATCATTTGCATCAACATGGATTATTATAACACTAATACATCATCATCATCAATAACAGCACAAGGTTGATACAACATCAACAACAACAGCATCACAGCACAAAGGCTGGAGCATCATCAACATCAGCACTAGGCTAGAAATCTTCAGCACGAAGTTGCCATCTCAACAACATCAGCACGAAGCTGGAAATATTCAGCATGAAGTTAGCATCACAACAACATCAACACGAAGCTGGAAATCTTCAACACGAAGCTGGCATCACAACAACATCAGCATGAAGCTGGCATCACAACAACATCAACACGAAGCTGTAAATCTTCAGCACGAAGCTGGCATCAAAACTACATCAGCATGAAGCTGGAAATATTCAGCACAAGTTTAGCATCAACACTACTCCCCCTTTCGAGGGAGGTCATTTTAGACTACACCAAGCTTGTCTTGAAAGTGCTCAAACTTTACACGAGACAAAGAGTTGGTCAACACATCATCAACTTGTTCATCTGTGCCAACATACTAGAGCTTTATGGCTCCTTTCTGCACCATATCACGAATGTAATGATATCGGATCTCTATGTGTTTTCACTTGTCATGGAACACATGGTTCTCTGTCATCTTTATGCAACTCTGGTTATCACATAGAATCATGATTTCTTCCATCTCCGGATCAAATAGACCTGTCAACAACTTCCGAAGCCATATGGCTTCACAACTGGCGGAACATGCAGCAATGTATTCCGCTTCTGCCATGCTAAGAGAAATACTTGATTGCTTCCTACTCTACCATGAGATCATGCTAACCCCAGACTGAAACAACATCCTGAGGTGCTATTTCTATCAGAGACACTTCCAGACCAATCTGAATCGATGTATCCACCCAGTCTGAAGTCATGATCTCCATTACAACTGAGACCAAAATCTAACGTACCCTTAAGGTACCTCATCACATGTTTTGCAGCAACCAGGTGAACACGTCTGGGCTCTACCAAGAATTGACTCAAGGTGTTCACAGGAAAACATATATTTGGCCCGGTATTCATCGGATACATCAACAATCCAATGATTTGTCTATACAATGTAGCATCAACCAATTCTTATGAAGTATCTATGAGTAGCTTCAACTTAGTTTCCATGGGTGTGTTCAAGGATTTACAATCCAACATATTAAACCTCTTTAGTATTTCAACTGCGTTCTTCCCTTGATTGAGGAAGATCTTCTCTGGGCTCTTCCAGACCTCAAGACCTAAGAAATAGTGCATTAGGCCAAGGTCTTTCATTTCAAATTCTGCAACGAGCTTCTTCTTAAATCAATGATGAGATTCTCTACTCTAGTTAGAAATAAGTCATCCACATACAACAACAATATAGCAGGCTCATCATTCATAACCTTGAAGTAAAGGCTAGAGTCAGCTTTACTATTGGTAAAGCCCAAGCTCATCAGGAAACTGTAAATTCTTCCATACCAAGCTCTAGGAGCTTTTTTCAATCCGTACAGAGCCTTCTTCAATCTGCATACATGAGTCTTTTTGTATTCAACTTCAAACCCTTGAGGTTGTTCTATATACACTTCCTCTTCTATGACACCATTTAAAAAAGTTGTTTTCACGTCCATCTCGTGTAACTTTCATTTCATCTTAGCTGCAAGAGATATGATGGTTCTAATTGAAGTGTATCTAGCTACAAGAGAAAACGTCTCTTCATAAGCAATGCCTTCCTTTTGAGAAAATCCATGAGCTACAAATCTTGCTTTATACTTCTCAATACTTCCATCAGCTGCATGTTTTATCTTGTATAGGCATTTGGAAGATACCACATCCTTGTTGTTCAGTCTGGGAACTATTTCCCATACATCATTCTTTATAATGGATTGGTATTCTTATGTCATGGCATTTGCCCATTCTTTCTTCTGAATGGCTTCTTCAAAGCAAGTCGGTTCCTTTTCTAAGAGATCACACATCAAAGCCATATAACTAGAGAATGGCTTAGGTTTCTTGACTTGTCTCATGGTTCCTTCAGGGGCACCATAATTCTCTCCATATTGAATAAGTTCTCTTGCCCAGGTTGGCTTTCTCTTGTGGGAGATCATCATATGGGGAGGTTCATGAGATTCTATTATGTCCTAATCTTCTAGAATCTCCTCATCAGGGGAAGTTGTGACTTCCCTCACTGGTTCTGAAACTCTGGCAGCCACAGGTTCTTCTTCATATACTTCTTCAAGCTGGCATCTTCTTGATTTATTGAGTGTTGCATCTTCATCAAAGGTTAAATCTATGTTGATATCAATATAATGGTAACCTAGTATATAAACTCTGAAGGCCCTGGAGACCTCACAGTATCCAAAAAATATTCCCTCTTTCCTAAAGGGTCCAGCTTGGTTCTCTTCTCTTTCGGAATGTGTACAAAAATTGGACAGCCAAATATTTTGAGATGGCTTACTTCTAGTTTCTTTC
>JASDQU011403077.1:54651-69317 GCA_032191745.1 Picea mariana
GTTCCTTCATTGGTCATTCCAGGAACTTATGCCATTAAATAAATCCAACCTAGAGTCTGCTAGGGAAAACAAATAACACACTCTAAAAATCTAGGAAGCAAGAAAACAAAAAAAACCTTCTTACAATGAGCACACTAGTTGGTGATGAAATCCAATGTCATGGGAACAATGTAGAAGGGGCTGAGATAGAGCAGGTGGAAAAGTTACGTTGACGACCTGCTTAACGGACTTACACCTTGGTGCAAGCTCCCACATATAATCATGGGTATACCCTCCAAGGAGCCTGAGTGAGTTTGGCCAACGTTGATTCCAGGTACCGTGAAGACTTGCTCCTTTACAGTCACCTCGCGTAAAGAACCTAGAGAGATAGGCCACTAAGGTTACCAATCACTACAGTGATGTCTGGGGAAATAGTTGACAATCCGATCCATGCACAAGGGCAGAGTATCTAGCCTAAAATCAACTTGAAAGGCTTCCACTCATCATTGTGGGTATACCTCTCAAGTGACCCCCATAATACACGTAATCTCTACACCAAGACCAACAAAGCAGGGTGAGTAACTCGGCTAGTCTCAATGCGACCTCGTGATTGACCCTTGTGTTAGAAGGGCTTCCTAGGACAAAATGTAATAAGTGGATTTAACGGCTCCCTAACTCAAGATTCTATGTTTGTTTGCAACTTTGGAAAGTTATCTTTCACACCTATCCCAAAGCCTTACAACTAATCTAATGTAGGTTTGCTACCAAAAAAGATAAAAATATCTAATCAATTTTTATAAGCGCTTTATTTTATGGCTGTTGTTACTCAAAAGGAAAATGGTGTGGACAATAGGGTGTTTCGACCGACTCGAAAGTTATGCAAAGAGATGAAGATGCAATTTTTTTCATTTCGATGAAATCTATGCTACAAGAAGGAGAAAATGTTTATCATTCCTAGATGCACAATGTCCCAAAATCTTAAAACTCATCAATATCAAGATTCTCAAGAAATGAGAAAAAGGTTGTGTACACCAATGCACAAAAATGCCAAGAATCATGCAATTTCGCTACTTCAAATGAAAGTATGCCCCTAATCTAATATAAAGCAAGAAATTAAATCTTTTTGTTTCAAAAATTTCACTAAAAGCAATAATGAACTTTCTTAAAACAAAGAAACCCAAAATAAAAGTTTTCTTTTAAAGAAAACTATTCAGAAGAAATCTGATCTTTCCCTAAATAATTTTAAAGAAAACACATGCTTTGTAATTGAAAGAAACTCAAAGCAAGAGACTAATCCTTCAAAACCAAAAAAAACAAAGATGGATAAAAGCATCTCAAAGAATGTCAAGAAGACTGTAAACAGATCAATATAGGCTCCGAAAGTTCAATCTAGCTGTTCAAAGCAAAACTGGGCATCAAAAAATGACAAGACCCAATCCAAAAAATTTTACAAACAAGTTCGCAGGCTAACAGTGTATTACAGTGTGATAATCAAATATTCTCGTAGGCTTAACAAAGGTTGACTGTGAGGGGTTCTCATTGGACTTAACACCAGGGTGCGAACTTAGGTGTTTCTCACAGGCCACTAAAGGGTACAGTGTGAGAATGCCTGTAAACAAGCAAAAATTTGAAAAAGGACTAAATTTGAGTGAACTTTCATATCCAGAGAGTCTGGATGGATCTCCCATAGACTCAAAGCCCAGAAAACAAGAAATCAAAGCAAGGGAAACTAGACTAACTAGGAAACAATCCGATCCCCAGTATGGTCACCAATTTTGTTATCAGACAAATCGGTAGGTGCGGACACTAATAGATCTCCCTAGATCCACCTGGATCTAGAAAAAAACAGGACAGAACATGACGCTTTCCTTAAGTTTTAGATATTGAATTTACTAACTAAAGAGGGATAGGTGACATACCATTTAAACGTCGCTTCCTCTCGCTATCACCATCCTAGCTCTGTTCCAATACTCATACAATGATGATCCTACAAAAGAACGCAACCAACCAAAGTGATAGTAATAGCATAAACTCAATATAAACCTATGTATACGATCAAGGAATCATACAATAAAACACAACAATCTTTATAGGAAAGAATCATATTACTGTATCATATTAAATGTGAAAGAGAGATTACAACCATGGCCTTGATGTCGTAAGGTCCCTTCTAACTATCCTTCATTCCCCACACACTTTCACTCAAAGAATTCTGAGAGCACAGATCTGATAGTATTCACAATCTACCTTGACAAAGGAAAAAATCAAAACCACTCTAACCAAGCTAATAATTCCAAGCCAAATCCAACTTAGCCCAATCCAAGCTCCAAAGCTCCAAAGCTAACTTTCTCCATGAGAGCTCCTCTCCTTTTATAAGATTAAGAGGATAAGGTGAGGAGGTTAGGATGATCCCACTAAATCATGAAGGTGAGTAAGATCCAAACCATTCGGATGCCACCTCGCCATGGAAGTTTCTCCTTCTAGAAGATTTGAGAAAACACTTGTTTTTCCCACGTGTAAGCATTCTCGCACCCTACCTATAAAGCAACCTGCAAACCTCTCGCAACCTAGCTATGGTGAAACCTACGAGAATTAGGCATTCTCTCACCCTAATACATAGGCAGCCTGTGAACTTCCTTTTTTATAAGGTTTTTACATAGGAAAATGCAACTTCTTTTCTCACGAAAAGTTCTTCTCTCTTCTCTCTTCAAGCCACTGACCCCTCTGAAGGAAACAAATAGGTTTACATCATTAGCAATCATATGGATGACGGAAATAATGTGTAACATGAGCGTATATGTGGAAAAATATATATTTTTGGCTTTGGATTTATCAAAAAAGGGGTTGATAAGTCTGCATAGGGAAATGGAAAGGGCCCTCTATGCAAGATAACAATGGTGAGGCAAATATTGCTATAACAAGGGCCAAGTCGGAACATTTCTAGTATATGGAAGGCCAAGGATCAAAGATCTTTTGTCGTGACATGGAAACCCAACCTCATTTTGTATTTTCTAGCACAAATCCTGATATACGCGAGCTGTAGTGGAGAAGCAAGTGTATACAAATCTTGTATAACTGATAGGGAGAGTATATGTGGAAAAGTGTATATTTTTAGCTCTGGATTCATCAAAAAGGGATGATAAGTCTGCATAAGGAAATGGAAAAAGGCCCTTTGTATAAGATAACAATGGTGAGGAAAATATTTCTATAACATATGCCCCCTAATGTGTGAGATCAGAGGAGTATCTGCGATGGCCGAAATACATTATAAATAACTCAGAAGTGGAGTGGTAGAGAACCAAATGGATGAACTCAATTGCTCATTACATTATGTACTGACTTTGCATACATGGATGCCAAGAATACAATGGAGATCCATGTGGAAAATATACCAAAAAAGTGTTCATGGCCATGAATAGGCAAATACAAATGTGGTTACATGCCAAAGGCTGTCATAGTCATGAACAAGGCCCAGTGAAACTAGTCTTAAAATCAATCTGAAGATATTTGTATACCACGGAGTACAATCTGATCTCCCATGATCACTAAAGTCAAATAGGTACTGGTCCAATGAATGGGAAGCAACAACTCAGTATAGCTATGGCCACATAGTGATGTCTTCAAGTTTTCTACACTATCCGCCAAAGGTGCAAGTCTACATCATGTGAATAAAGGATTTGAGGTTGAACATGACGAGACATCGTTTGATTACCGGTCATTGAGGTATACCGTTAACAAATGCGAGACAACCTACCAATAATGAAAGTAGGTATCAAGGCACCGAGTACATTCCTACAAGTGTGAAAAAGGAGTCGATGTTTAACACTTGAGAAATCCATTGATCATGAGACATTGATGTATTCCCATTTGTCAATGGTGAGATAGCCTGCCACTAATGAATGCAAACCTCAAGGTACTTATAAAACTCTAGGTCCCATATCCAGAATAAATGAGCTGAAGTCGATGGAAAGAGACCCGCTGAAAGGAGAGCATTGAGGCATCTCTCATTAGTCTGCACGAGGAACAAAGCAAGAGCTTCATGATTTGGTGGAGATTGGATGAAGAACATGTTCATGAACCAACGACCCGTGTGTCTTTCACATGTGCCAAATGCAAGCGGTACATGAAAAGGACCCTCTGAATAGAAGTCAATGATGAAAAACTGCAGACAAAGGTGAGGAAACCACCAATAAGGATAATTGCATCCAAGACACTGTACAAATCTCAAAGTATGAATAGATGTCTTGTCGTCGAACACATGGGAAACCACCCAGTCAATGGCCAATGATGAAATATCAATTGTTGGGTTCAAGGTGACCTACCAATGATGAAAGTAGGGCTAGGGTGCATGATAAGACCAAAGTATCATGTGATTATGAGACAAACTGAGGGTATGGCCGACATGCAAAGTCAATATTTTTGAGGAGTGGCTGACACAGGTTGATAGACTTCCTTTGAAAAAGAGCATGAGACATATGGTGGACTCCAGCAACATGGACTCAATGATGTGACAATTAGATGCATGAGGCATCATTAACATTCTCTATAGGGACTGGAAGAGTAACCAATCAGTAGAGAAAACTTCTATAGCGAGATTATCTTCCTAAGGCCATGCTAAACCCAAAATTATGATGACATAAGGACTCAATAAATTTGTGCTCTGTTCAAAGGCGACACAACTGCTACCAATTACAATATAGTACTCCCTTCCCGCCCGTCTTTTTTTGTTTTTTCCTTACAAATGAATGATATGATACAGAGGAGGGAATGTGTGTCGCAAGTAAGCAAAACTAGTTCCAACAGTGGAATGTACCTATGATTAATGCAATGAAATACATGTGGGAGATGGACACTCGGGGTGATCTTCCCTCCAGGGTATAGGGTGTCAAATTGCGAAGGGTATAAACAAGGCTCTGCTTGGTTGAGGATGCAAACTGCTTAGGCAACGGTTTATAACGCAAAGCGAGAACCAACTAAAGGATCAATACTGCAAGCGAGGGCATGAGACGAAATCACAACTTAACACCAAAAAATGTCCTTTTTTATATCTTTTAGTCTACATGGTGTGAAAAAAGGGTAAACTTGTGCCAAATAAATGTCTTTTCAAATCCAATTTACGAGTGTGAAAAAGACAATTTCACTCGACAATCTTTTCAATTTTTGGTAGCGAGTCGGAAAAGAGCTTAATTAAGACTCATGACCTTTCAAATCCAACTTTAATGAGCGTGAAAGGGACAAATCACTCGGTGATCTTTTCAGTTTTTGGACGAGTCAGAAAATAGCTTAATTGAGACTCGTTTTTGGGAGTCTGTGGGTAATAAGACCGCATGTCCATGAATGAGAAATGAGGCTCATCATATAGTCATGTATTGAATTATAATGGATTCCTGGTCCTAAGGAAAAACTCAGTATGGGCACCAAATGACAAAGAGGTTCTAACTAGGGTACCCATGTTTGGTAAGTCTCTACCATTTATTAATGATGCTATTAATAGCAGATGGGGGGTATGTGTCACAATAAATGGGTTCGTACCTAAGGCATAAAAGTGGTAGTCGAAGGATAATGAAAAAATGCACGATGGATTAGATACCTATCTATATGACAGGTTATGAATATACCTGCCTGAGGAGACGAACGATCAACTATGATGTTGAAATCTGCAAGAAAATTGAGTCAAAACTGCAAAAACCAGCTTAAAACCATTCTTGAATTAGTCAGTTAGGTGAAACAATAGTGTAAAACTATATCAAGTGGGTAAAAATAGCTTATAAATAGTAATAAAATAAAAAATTACTATATCATTTTCATTTTTACCCAAATAGTGCAATTTGGACTAAAAAACCTCCAGGATTCAAACAACGATTGCGGGAGTAATAGGCAACGAAATAATGAATTGTTTGGATCAGGTAACTCTTCATCCCATTCTCTTCAAATTCAATGGTTTAAAATTTTGAATTAGGTTCTATTTTGTTCGTTTTTGAGGGCACAATTTGGAGTTTTCCGTATATGCGGGTTTCTCTAAATAGGTCGCGTATACGACTAGATATACGCCCCTGTGTGAACCATAGGGGGCATATATCAGGCCCTACTCATGACTATTTGTGGATAAACCGCGTATACGTATGCAAATGGAAAAAAAAAGTGTTTCTGAAAAAATGATTTGTTTTTTGTAGGATGGTGTTGGAATGGAGAGAGTGAGAGCATGAGGAGGTAGATTTTGTAGTGGATCAAGATTCAGTGGCTCAAGCAGCTCTAAAAAGATGTGGTTTGTACAAATTTTTGGCTCTCAAAGGGATGAGGTCCCAAGTGAGGTTGTTGGAGATGCTGGCAATATATTGGGATCCTAATAGCGAGAGCTTTATCCTTGATGGACAACCATTAAGGATCGAAGTAGAGGACATCTACTTCTTGACTGGACTTTCACATCGAGGAGAGGCTGTGGACCTCAAGTCGTCGGGGGTAGGGAGTGGGATGAAGGTCGAGGAGTACATCGAGGCCCACTATGTTGCAGGGACTCCCATGGTGGGAAGTCAAATCCCCATCCGGGCTATAGGTAACCTCAGCCTAAAGATTATTGTGCTCATGCTTACCAAGATCATAGGATCGGCCTCACTGCATCAGGCATCGAGATCACTTATGTTTTACGCATTGAAGTGTGTGAGGCCCACTGTATACGATTGGTGTACCTCACTGCTGACCAATATCAAAGGTTAGTTGATAGAGTACAAGAAGGGGGGTAAGCGAAACTTCAGGTTTGCCTCTATCCTTTGCAGCTTCTTTTTTGAGCGGGTCCCAGGTCTGGGACCTAGAGTGGAGATCCTTCCTAGGGGACCACATGATTCAGCTATGGCACGGTAGATCGAAGTCATGAAATGACAAGGGGGAGGTATGGTTTCGACACCCTACAACGTGATTTTTTCTTCTGGTGGCGGAGACAAGTTATTTCTCTAGACGACTATCCCTATGTAAGGATCGATTTTAGAGGAGACCCAGATATGCTGCTTCCGCTTACATATTTCATTTTTTTGTATTTTTGTATTTAAGGAAACAAAAATATTTTTGGATGGTGTTTGAATATTAACTATATACTTGTGTGATTTGCAAATGTGGGTCCTAAATGGCTATAGGGAATTTTATGACATCGACAGAGGCATCGGGGAGATGAGGTAGTGGGAGGAAAAGCAGAGAGAGTCCTACAGAACGTGCAGGGAAACCTGTCTCGTCTGACACAAAGGATTCCTATTGTTTAGGTAGATGATCTACCTGAAGCCATGCAACGACAGGTTGTTGGTGTACCTAGAGCATGGGTACGACTCTTCTAGCGTCTCGCAAATGCCGTGGTTTTCTATCATGATACGCATCTGGTGCTACAGGCGTAGATGTCATGGGATGTGTATATCAACTGTATATGTATTTTGAGGGTTTTAGCCCCAATTTTGTAATATGAACACCATATATTTTTGAAATATATAAAGAGGGATCTTTGGATTTACTCATATCTTACAATGTGTACATTGATTTAATGGTTTTATTTACTTTATTAATGTGACAAATGCTAATCTAAAACATAATTAGCATAGGCATCAGATACATGATTAGAACTTCTAGGGATGTGAAAGTATGTAATAAAATAAAATTTTCATTCTAAAAGATGTACCCGTAGGAATCAACAGAGTAATGTAGGATCATGTACACAGTAAAAACCATTCAACTGACATACTACTAACTGAGAATCTGGGTGAACCTCTACAGAGAGAATACCATGTGAGATGGAATCGTGCAAAAGTTCTATGACGATGTTATATTCGGCCACATTGTTCATGGATGGCCCTAGGCATACGCCACCTGAAGACACCGACAGACCCTTGGGTGAGAAAATGACCCAAGCGACATAAAGCCAAGTTCTGTGTATGATGACTAGCTCCATCTGCGAATCCTAGGTAGACTGAAGACTTTGTTGTCATCTTCCAACCAAAAGGGAAAACTTGATAAGCAAGCCAAAGACAAAAAGAAAAGGTGAAAAATATGTATATACACCAAATTTACATTAGTATACAAAGGGTTTCGCCCAATCCTAGGGCTCAAGCATAATACCTGTTCAAGTAGATACCATTTCTGGGCTTAGCCAGTTTATTCCCTTCATAATCTTCCAACTCGTAGGCTCCTTTTTCTAGAACATGTCACATGATATAAGGACCATGCCACATGGGTTTAAACTTGCCTATCCCTAGCAGTTCTTTGGCTTGGTCATACAAGAGGACCAAGTCACCCTCAACATACAACCGGGGATAGATAGACTTGTCGTACTGAACCATGACACACTTGTTTGCTTCAATAGCTGTAAAGGCATCTCGATGTTGCTCGTCAAGACTCTCTAGGTGCATGAGGCATTGCTCTAAATATGAAGTGTTAGGTAGGAGATCAACTACCAACTTGAGAGAAGGGATTTCACATTCAATAGGAAGTATCGACTCCACACTGTATACTAACTAAAAAGGGGAAAAACTGGTGGCAGTCTTGACCGAGGTTCGGTATGCCCAAAGCATGGGATATAACATGATGTGCCAATCGGAATTACTCCGGCTGACAGTTTTTTGCAAAATGTTCTTGAGAGACTTGTTAATAACCTCTACTTTCCCATTTGCCTAGGAGTAATAAGGAGATGAGTGACCATGTCTAAACCCCATCTTGGATGCTAGTTCTACCATCATTTCGTTCTGAAAGTGATTTCCATGATCAATGACCATCTCACTCGGGATACAGAACCAAGTGATAATTTTGTTGAATACGAAGAAGGCTATAGTATTCCCATTTACAGTAGGCATGGCTTCTGCCCACTTGGTAAAGTAGTCGACAACCATGATAATGTGTTGATGCCCCCCAAACGAAGTTGGGTTGCAATCGACGAAATCTACCCCCCACTTGGTGAAGGGACCGACAGTAATGACTGGGTGAAGGGGGGCTGGGTGTGTGCACATTTTTTGAGTGAACACCTGGCAGGGGTGACACTTCTTAACCTCTTCAATGCAATCTTTAAATATGGTGGGCCAGAAGTAACTGACTCGCAAGATTTTTTGGGCTGTCACAAGCTCGAATAGATGATCACCACAAGCCCCTTTGTGGCAATCATTTAGGACTGACTCGACTTCCTCATGAGTTAAGCAACGAGGTAAGATACTATCTATTCCTCGACGATAAAAAGTGTCACCGACGATGGTATACTTTTTGGTTTGGTATCTAACACACCGTCTATCATCTCACGAGAGATGCTGAGTGAACTTAAAGGTTTGAAGATATAAAACAATGTCTCCATACCAGGGGTCAGACGATGAGACAAGGAAAATGTGTTCATTTGCAAACGAATCAACATGGATAACATCCTCATATAATGGTGGAAAATCAGATATTAACTCTACAAAAACTAGTGATTTTTTGGACTTGGCCAAAGCAAAGTTGAGATCAAATTCTTGTAAGATGACAATCCATTTATTATATTTCCCACCTATGATACTCCTAGTGAGGATGTATTGAAACAGATTGACATCGGGAACCACCGTAGTCTTGAAAATCAATATATAGTGTCGTAAACGTTGGACTGCATTAATGACAACCAAAGATAGCTTTTCAATGTGAGAGTAATTACGCCCAGGTCTGACTAAATTCTAACTAAGATAGTAGATGACGTTCTCATGGAGCTCATCATCCTCCTGAACTAGAACCATACCAATCATCTCTTCAGACGTGGTAATATACAACAAGAATCTCTACTATAATAAGGAGATTTCAACAGAGGAGCCGATACTAAGGCTTTCTTTAAAGCATAGAAATATTCTTGGGCTCGATCATCCTAGATAAAAGGAGTGTCTTTCTTCAATAGGTGCATGAACCCTTAGTGATATTGGCATAATTCACTATAAACTGCTGCAGAAAGTTAGCTTTCCTCTGTAAACCTTGAAGTTGTCTAATCATGCGTGGGGGAGGCAATTGAAGTATTGCCTAAACCTTAAGAGGATCTACCATGATCCCGGTCTCGGAAACTAGGAATCCTAAGAGACGACCACACTTAACGCAAAAGATGCATTTGTGAGGGTTTAACCGAATTCTATAGTAACAACATCTTTCGAAAACCAGTCGAAGGTGTGTAACATGATCCACTCTCTTGCGAGAGTGAGCAACAAGATCATCGAGGTAAGCTTCAACTATGTGATTGAGATCATGAAAAGCGAAAGTCATGGCATATTGGAAGGTCACTCCAACGTTTTTCAGGCCGAAAGGCATTTTATGGTATGCAAAAGTACCCCAAGTACATATAAATGCCATCTTGTGTTGGTCCTCGGGTTTGATCTGGATTTGGTTATATCCTAAAAATCTGTCCGTAAAGGAAAATATTTCGCTTCCTGCACACTCATCAAGAATCTGATCAATGAACGGTGTGGGGAAGTTATCTTTAGGACAAGCCTTGTTCAGGTCGTGAAATTCCATACACACATAGATGGTTCCTTGTATTTTATTCACAGGAACGCGGTTGGATACCCATTCGGTTAAGGGAACCGGGTAGATAAAACCAACATTAAGTAACTTCTCCACCTCTGCCTTAATAGCGGGGGCCTTCCTAGGATTAACAGCTCTAAGATGTTTTCGAACAAGTTTAGCATCTAGATAAGTCCTAATCTCATGTTCGACAATATGAGGGTCGATCCCTGACATCTCTTCATATGACCAAGCAAATACATCTCGAAATTCTTTGAAGAGGTTGGTGTAGATCATAATCTCTTCTGGCAAACAATCCGCACCTATATTTACATTCTCAATCTTGCTAGGGGTACGAGAGATATCGATCGGGACGGTAGGAGAAATACTCGCCATATTTCCTTCGACATAAATGTTGTGCATATCAAGTGGAACTATGGCGTGATTGACTATCTCACTCAAGATAGATCGAAAATCATCTTGCTTGATTCTTTCAAGACTTTGGAGAAAATAAGATCGATGATGCATGTCATCCCAAGGTCTCTTGGAACCATTCATGGCTTCGAGGATGGATTCATCCGAAGGCAAAGTATCATCTAAGAAATCATGTGAACAAGATAGCGATGTGGCCCATACATGCCTAAGAATGGGATCCTCCTCATCCTTTTGCGAGGTACCAGGATCAAGATTGACAGAGGAGTCAAGAATAGGCTTGATTTATTTTATTATGGATGAGAGTTCCAAATGTAATTGAGAAAGATTAGGTATCACACTAGTTAAGGACATAGTCTCAATTCATACTCTAGTCTCTCATATATACCCATTCATCAATTCAATACCCATGGCTTCGGCCAAGGCCTCTCACTAGGTGGTCCATTTTTATTGTATTAGTGGTATTGTTGTCAAGGGAAGAAAACCTTGATTGGAAAACTCCTTGTTTTGAGCCTTGTGGATTGGGTAAGAGTTTTGTTTGATCAAGTCATGGAAGCATTGATTGTATTCCTAAGCACTGATTGTATTCCACTACCAATATGCTCTCTTTCAACCAACAACTACCCTTCTCTCCTATTTTCTACTACCTTTTCAACTCCTTTAGATGCAATTTGGTATATATACCCAAGATCTATCTATCTATCTATCTATCTGTCTATCTATCTATCTATATCTATATCAAGGTATATAGGGATATATCCATGGGTATATATACCATTTTGGTATTTTATTAAAAAAATAAAATAACAAATTATTGTCGTCGGATATTTGACTCCAAAGGGCATGCGTCTGACAATGGTTGAAGGTGTCAGATTTTCGTCGGCCATGAGGGGCATCCTCCGACGGCTGTGCCATATCTCTAATGAATGTGCATGTTGAATTATCGTCAACCCTGCCATGGGTTCGACATGTTTAAGAGGTGATTAACCAATGGCTAAGTATTCAGATATTCGATAGATACTAATATTAAATATTAAAAAAATGCAGTAGGATCTTCGATGGAGATGTATTTGATGGCATGCCACCAATGCTTTAAAACAAATCGTTGGAATATAGACACATAATTATCGAATTTCAGAAAAATTAGTCGTCATATTTTGGGTACAAATGTAGTAGTGTAGGCCAATATTTTCTTTGATTATGAAAGGACCCAACCAAAATTATTGAAACTTTGAGTGTTTTCCTTTGTATTCATGTGGATTGTCCCACTTGAGGACCAATTCGTCAACCTAGAATTATTTTTTTCCATCATAATTTTTATCAAACCAACATTTAATAGTATCTTGGTGACCTTCAAATTTTATTTTATCTTTGGCGATGTTCTCTTTTAGATTTAGAGACGTGTTAATGTGATTTTGGATGACAGGGCATTCTCTACCATGTGATTGTTGTGTAATTTTAAGGGAAGGGAGATATATGTTTGAGGGGAGGATGGTTTTCTTCATGCAAATGAGAAAGTAAGGAGAGGTCCCTATTGATTCTTTAGGAGTAAAACGATCATCCCATAGCACATTGGGTAATGCAATGTGCTAATTCCTCTGCTGATCAACTACAATGTTAGAAAAACATGATCAAGGAACAATAAAAAAAATAAAAATGAGGAAATAAAACACAAAAGATACAAAATACAATAGAGACACATATATACGTGGTTCAGCCAGTGTGGGCTACGTCCACCAGAGAAATTTCCAGGTCCTTCCTTTTTATTATCCAACAAATAAATGGATACTGTAAAATTATCAAACCTGAGAAATCCATAATTCAATGAGAAAAATAATACTAATCCAATGAATTTGCAAATAAACAAAGAAGAGAGAGATAGCGAAGAATTTACTCCACAAGAATGAATGTATTCACAATATTTTTCTCAATATGTTCTAATTTACAATGAGATCAATCCAATATGTAGAGAGGAATTGATCTTTTCATTAATAATAGCAATTTCCACTAAAAGTAGTGTAAAAATGGCTATAGCACATGCCTAAAACTCTAAAATAGATAACCCACACCTAACATGAGTATGATAGGTTGAAAAGTGTGATCTCTACTTAAGAAGCCTTGGGAGATCTCTAAAATATGGGAGATGATAACATGTGGAAATTCAAGGATCATTTGAAGGGATAAACACACTATGAAAAGGTTTTTACATGGGCTCCAAAAGATGGGAGATTAATCCATGTGGATGACCAAGAATCATTTAAGGGGAAAATACTCTATAAGGAACAATATCCACTTGTTGTAGAGTTGAAAGACTCTATAGACTCTTTATATAATATTGTTTATAATTCTATTGTTTCATTCAATTTAAGTCCATATAATCTTCAAAAAGGATCCTAGGGTAGGTTGAGAGATGAAATATACCATGTTAAGACCGGGGCATGTGGCTTAGAAAAATTATTCATGCCCTTAGTGTATTTCTAGTAGAAAGGATAACTTAGAGATGTGGTTGAGGTGATGTGGGAAGTTGTTTGAGCATGTGGCGTAGTTTCCATAAAGCAAGAGATATATTTTCATCTATATTCTAGTTGTCGAGCTACTATGTCCTAAGTATGTTCGTACTGTTAGTGGAAGATAAAATCCTTGGATTGTTAAAAATTTTCCTACATATACTAGACAATGAGTGACCTACAACCAACCTAAAAAGGGTACTAGAAATTTTATTAGGAACACCTACAAAAACACTTAATAGATCCTTTCGTTAAGCACAAAGGCTCCCTGGCCTCAAAATCGTGCACACTTAAGTTTGTTGCGTGCGGTATCCTGGAATGTGCACACTTCATCATTTTAGTGCACAATACATGTGCACACTATGCCATTGAAGGTGCATACAAAAATGATATCAAACAACTCACCATCTTAAGTACATTTGCATTTACATTTACAATTGGGTTTGACCTAGGGGTGTTACAATTCCCTCCCCTTATTTATGCACTATCCTCAGTGCATTATGTACACATATCAACAAGATTTTCAAAATCTTCAAAAAGATGTGGGTATTCTTCCTGCATTGCATCCTCATGCCCCCAACTTGCATCCTCAAGATCGTACCAGGTCCATTGGACCTTTACAAGCCCTATGGATCAATTCTGGAGTTGTTTGATTTTCCATTCCAGAATGTGTACCAAATGTACTTGGAAAGTGCCTTCTTGTTCCACTTGAATCACACTCCAATCAATAACATGATTAGCATAAGGTATATATTTCTTAAGCAATGATACATGAAATACATTATGAATGGTCATTGATGTAGGAAAGGCAAGCATGTATGCTATAGGCCCAATCCTCTCTAGGATTTCAAATGACCCACAATAGTGAGCTGCCAACTTTGAACAATTTCCCAACTTCAGGGAACTTTTGTTGGTCTTCACTTTCAAGAATACATGGTCCCCCACTTTAAATTCCCTATGAGTTATGCCCTATCATCATAGCTTTTCTGCTTGTCTTGGGAAACCTTTAAATTTTGTTTTATTTTCAACATTTTCTCTTCTATTTCCCTGAGTAAATTTGGCCCAACCAATGTTCTATCTGCTGAGTTGTCCTAGCTTACCAGTGTGTTGCACCTTCTGCCATAAAGTGCCTCAAATGGGCTCATCTTTAGAGATGTTTGGTACCCATTGTTATAAGAAAACTATAGTAAGTGTACGTAGTCTTCCCATTTTGATGGTTTATCCATCACATACATCCTCAACATATCCTCAATCACTTGATTCACCCTCTCTATTTGT
>JASDQU011403078.1:5422-19823 GCA_032191745.1 Picea mariana
CCTTCCACACCCACTACCCCAATGGAAAATATGAATAACCCTGCTAGACCCTAGCTTGATCAGGATTCCATAGCTGTACCTGGAGCTCAGCACCCTCTACCTAAACATCTAGAGAAATGGCTTCCCAAGTTTGATCCTGACTCAAAACAGATCGTTGAAGATCACATTAAAAAGTTTATGTTAGCCATAAGACTCTGTAATGTCAAACATGAAGACGTTGTCTGTAGGTTGTTTCCATATACTTTCGAGGGTAATGCATCCACATGGTACTTTGCCCAACAACCCCATACCATCGTGTCTTGGGAAAAGTTTGAGTCATGCTTTTTGGAAAAGTTCGGAGACGGTAAGCCTTCAGAAGTCCTAGTCATGGATCTTTCTAGCTTAAGAATGAACCCAAAAGAAAAATTTAAAGACTTTAATCAAATATTCTTAACACTTAAAAACTGAATCCCTGCAGATTCCATGCCTTCTGAAAGTCTTATAATAGTGTACTACGCTAAAGCTTTGCATCAGAGTATAGCTATTTGGGTTAAACGATCTAAGAAAGCCACGTTGTTAGAAGCCTTCGAGGAGGCCAACCAGATTGAAAAAGACATACTTAGTCTTAAGGACTCTACTAGCAAAGAAACTGAGACTAGTTCTTCTTCCAAAAAGAAGATTGAAATCCTCCCCGGGCCCACTCAAAGTAAAACACAACCTGAAAGTTCTGATTTGGAANACCTGACTAAAGTTGTTCAAAAATTGTCAAATCAAGTTATACACTTAAGAAGGTCGCCCGAAGAAGCTTATTCAAGCAAAGGACCTTACAAACCCCCGTTCTAGAAGCCTTTTCCCACCAATCGACCTAATCCAACCATAGAGGGCCTTAATCTAGAAAATTTGCAATGTGTCCTTCAAACAATTCTAAAAGCCCAAGATAACTTGATGCCTCCTGAGATTCCTAATGAGGTAGTTGAACCAGAGACAGTTCAAGAAGAAGAGTCTTCTCCAAAAAAAATTGGACATTTCTTGGATAACATCTTTCAAGACAACTTCGAGACAGTTCATCCTTATAATACCAGGAGTAAGACATCAAACAAACCTTCTTCCGAAAGCACTACAACTTCGCCTCCAAAGCAATCTAAATCAGCTGAGACTAAACAGAGTAATTTGAACCCCAACTTAGATTATGATGTTGTTGAAGATCTTAAAAAGTTAAGGGCTAACATTTCTATTTATGAGTTATTGAAGTTTTCGTTTTTGTTACAAAAAATGTTGCAAAATATCTCAGAAAATGGCAAAAATGGTAATTCTAATGGTAACAAGGTTGTGCAAAACAAAGTTCCACAGAAGAATTCCACTAAAAATAATCCTAATCCTCAAGATAAAGGAAGCCTTCCTGTAAGTAATGTAAATAATGTAAATAATGTAGATAAATTAGTCGTAGAAACTGCGAGTAAAAAGCCACAAGCTACCACTCTTAGTACTCGCAAAAATGTACCTCCTTTTCTATTAACTTTCAAGATCTTTAATAGAAACGTGAAAAATTGTATGGTAGAATCAGGGGCATCATCCAATGTGATTCCTTGGTATGTTTGTCAGAAGATTAAAACTGAAGTTGAACCATCGAATTTAAAAATCATACAACTTGATCGGACAAATGTCAAAGTTATAGGCGAACTAAAGAATGTACTTATTAGATTATCGTCTAACCCCAAGGTTCATGAAGTTATTGATATAATTGTTGTGGATATTCCAGAAGTGTATGGTCTATTTTTAAGCAGGGACTGGTCAGAGCAGATACATGGTTATTTCGCAACAGATTGGTCCCATCTATGGCTTCCAGAGAACGAAAAACCTAATAAAATCAGAGTGAATCATGAGCGTTACCTCAAGTTCACGGTCACAGATTTGAACGATCCCAACGAACCATATACACCTCCTGCTGATTCATCTGAAGTACAAGGAATGGACACCTTCTTCGTAAATTTCATGGTCGAGGCTTCACCTATCACCAATCCAGAACAGCAGTCCGAGATTGTAGGATATATATAGCCGTCAGTTTCCACACAACGATCCCATGTACCCGATGCAAATCAAATTTTGTCTTTGTATTTCGACGGGTCAAAGTCCAAAGAAGGAGTCGAAGCAGGCTGCGTTATTATCGATCCGGCAGGTAACAAAACATTGATAGCATGTAGATTGGAATTTGAATGTACTAACAATACTGCAGAATATGAGGCTTTACTACAAGGTCTCAGAAAAGAATTGGATATGAACATTCAAAATTTAACCGTCTTTGGCGACTCTGAAATAGTGGTTAGACAGGTAAGAGACTCTATCCACTGTCTTTCTTTGCATCTCAAAAGCTACCAGTCTGAGGTATGGAATTTAATGAATAAATTTTCCACTTTCAATATAAATTCCATTCCTAGATTGAATAACTCTGAAGCAGATTTATTAGCTAATGTAGCTTCTAAACTTCTTCCTGCAGAAGTTTTATCCCCAGACGCATTCTCAGTTGAGCTATTGTTCCGGCCATCCGTTCCCNCGAACTGGAGAGTGTTTGACAACGATCATCAGATTATTAACTTTCTGCACATGGAAGAAACTTTTCGAGGAGTGGTGATAGACGAACACACGCACGACGACAATTTGCACGATTTCACGGTAATACCAGATCCAAAAACTCCTGAATCTTCATCGGATATGGTAAACTCGATCCCAAAATCTATAATTAGACTAGAGAAGTTTTATGATTTTCAGGATAAATTTAAAAAGACGGTCAATTGTAAAACCAATAGTTCCTCGTTATCTTATGAAAAAGTGAACTTAGGAACTAATGAAAATCCTCAGTGCATTAATCTAGGGCTAGGATGTTATCAACAAGAAAAAGATGCATTTATTAAACTGTTTAAAGAATTTGAAGATATCTTTGCATGGACGTATGATGACCTTAAAACTTTCGACCCTAACATCATGCAACATGTCATTCCGACGAAGCCCCAAACCTTACCCTTTCAACAAAAACTGAGGAAAATGCACCCCAAGCTTGAACTGACCATTCAAAAAGAATTGAATAAGCTCCTAAATTCTAAGATAATTTTTCCTGTTAGACACACTCAGTGGGTTTCTAACCTTGTCCCAGTCCAGCAGAAAAATGGGGAAATTTGACTCTACGTCGATTTCTGGAACCTTAATAGAGCGTCTGATAAAGACAACTATCCTGTCCTGCCCATGGAACAGATCCTTCAACAAGTATCTGGTTCCGAGAGGCTATATTTACTAGATGGTTTCTCGGGGTACAACCAAGTCCTGATGTCTCCGCCAGACCAACTTAAAACTACCTTCCGTACTCCATGGGGGACTTATGCTTATCGCAAAATTCCCTTTGGATTGATTAATGCTAGAACCACCTTTTAGAGAGCAATGGATATTTCTTTTCGAGGATTAATCAATCAGTCTATCATAGTTTACTTAGATGATGTGATTGTATTTTCTAAAAACAAAAATGATCATCTAGCTCACTTGCGATCCATCCTACTGCGATGTCGTAAATACGACATCTCCTTGAACCCCAAAAAGTCCATCTTTGCAGTAGAATAGGGTAAACTCTTAGGATTCATTGTGTCTAGCGAAGGGATGATTATCGACCCCGAAAGGACTCAAGTCATCGCGAAACTTCCCCCTCCTACATCCAAAAAATCTATGCAATCTTTCTTAGGCCAAATTAACTTCGTGAGAAGATTCGTCCCCAGTTTCTCTGAAATGGTCACGCCTTTACAAAATTTGATTAAGAAAGACACCCAATATCACTAGGGACCCCTAGAAAATCAAGCTTTTAATGCAATAAAGAAGGCCATAATAGACGCTCCGTCTCTCATGAGCCCAGATTTTTCTCAAGACTTTACACTCTACACTTTTGCTTCTGACCATTCCTATGCCGCTATCCTAACCCAAAAGAATGTCGAGAACAATGAAGTACCCATTGCCTTTATGAGATCTGCTTTCAAAGGTGCTGAACTTAATTACCCAGCGGTAGATCGGCAAGCCTACACTTTTTTCATAGCAGTTAAACACTTCCGATCCTATCTTTTGAAGTCAAGGACGAAAGTCATTATCCCCTACCCAGCCATGAGAAAATTGTTAGTGCAGAAGGAACTAAGGATAAAAGAGAGCCAACTGGGTCACCTCCTTGCAGGAGTATGACTTAGAAATCACCCCAGCACAGATAATGAGAGGCCAAGGGTTATGCAAGTTGGTTGTTGATTCAGCAGCAAGACAACAAGAAGAAGGTGATACGTCAAACCTAGGACAAAGTGATCAAAGTCTTATCTATTGCGCACAAAACTCTTCTAGTCCTTGGTATGACGATATAAGATTTTGTCTTGAACATGGGTCAGCCCCCCGTCACCTTGACCCCGCCAAAAGAAGAGCGTTGAGATTAAAGTCTTCCTCCTTTCATCTGGTTAATGGTATTCTGTTTCGTCAGAGTTTTGACAGCGTACTAATGCGTTGTCTCGAAAAAGACGAAGCAGAAAAAGTCTTGCTAGAGTTGCATGCAGGAGAAACCGGTGGTCATTTTGGTGGTGACACCACTGCTCATAAGGTTTTAAGAGCTAGTTATTACTGGCCCACACTGTTTAGAGATGCCCATGCCTTGTGTCGTAAATGTATCATTTGGCTGAAAGCATCAGGGCGGTTACAAAAACCAGCCTTTCCTTTGCATCCCATTAGAGTAGATTCTCCTTTTCAGCAGTGGGGCCTTGATATCATAGGTCCAATAAACCCTTTGTCCTTGCAACAACAAAATTTTATTGTGATATCCACAGATTACTTTACCCAATGGTCTGAAGTTGTTGCGTTAATAACTATCAACACCAGTCAGGTAATTGCCTTTCTAAATTCGAATATTATCACTCGCTTCGGTATCCATGACTGTTTAGTTTTCGATAATGCTTCTTACTTTTCCTCTCTTGAAATGAGCGAGTTCGCTTTGGAAAAATGAATTAAGTTGAAATATTCTGCTAGCTATTACCCCCAGGGTAACGGACTAGTAGAATCAACAAACAAGAACTTGATCAAAATAATCAAGAGAACGGTGGTTGAAAATCACAAGAATTGGCACAATGCACTGTTGAATGCGCTATGGGCTGATAGGGTAATGCCAAAAGATGCTATAGGTAACTCCCCCTTTTTTCTCGTTTATGGCAGAGAAGCAATTCTGCCACCTCACATTCTTCTTCCTTCACTTCAGTTGTCACAGAAACTCCAAGAAGAAGATTGTCCTCCTTTGGAAAACTGAATTAACGCTTTGATGAAGCTAGAAGAGGTAAGATCCCAAGATAAACGTAAGTTGGATCAACATCAACAATTGGTTAAAAGTTGGTTCGATTCTAATTCTGCTTCTGATAGGAATTTTGAATTAGGCGATCTTGTCTTGAAGTGGGACAAACCACACGAGGGAAAGGGAGAGCACACGAAATTCCAAAACCTATGGCTTGGACCGTTTTTAATTGCCGAAAAGTTGGATCTCAGTTCTTTTCGATTGCAGAATCTTGAGGGGCAGCTTGACACCTACCTGGTGAATGGCCAAGCCCTGAAGAGATACTTTGCTTGATGAATACTCTTGTATATTATGTATATATTTTGTTTTTGTGTGTTTTTTATTTTTCTTTCTAGTTTCTGATTTTTCTTTTTATCAGTATGTGTTTGCTTTGAAACACACATACCTATACAATGAGCCATTTAGACAAAGACAATAGAAATTTCCTTCGCTGAAATAACCTCTAAGAAAGTTTGTATAAACATCAATGGTTTATCGCTGAAATTTATATCTGTGTTGGAAAAGTCTGTTGTTTGAAAGAAGTTTATTGATTTCGATCTCTGAGTGAAGCTTGTCATGATCATCTATTATCTTTTTACGCTGTCCCTTTTCCATAAAGGAATGACTCAGAATGATGTCTCCCTATCTTAGGAAGTTGTTTTTGTAAATAAAACATCTCTGGATCTAAATAAAGGACAGTTCTAAAAGATTCTGATGAGGTCTAAATATATATATATATATATATATATATGTTAAAATATCGTGATTTTCAGCGTCACCTCGCTCAAATATATATATATATGAAAAAACAAAACAAAATAAATTATGAATAAGAGCTATGGGAAGTGCTTGTAAACCCGCCGGGATGCTGAACAGGTCTGCTGGCAGCAGGTAAATGCATGCATGGCGCCAAGACAACTTCGCTGGGGTACTGAACAGGCCCATTGGCAGTGAAGCAATGTTGGGTATATGAAAATTTGAAAATAGGTAACCTCTTTAGTGTCCTTTATTCTGATCTAGAACTTCTTGGCAGGATACAGATGTCAAAGAGGGTTAAATGGCAACCCTGCCGAGGCTATGGACGCCTGCTGGCAGCAGTGGCTCTACCAACAGTATTGGATATTTTATCTTTAATATCGTGATTTCCTGATCTTAAGACTATGATCAGTTTTCATCTTTTGAAACACTGCTGGAATAGTTGGTTAATGATGATGTTTAATACGATTTTCTGGTTGTTATTTTTGAGTTGAAATTATCTTTGTTGTCCTAATCTGAATTTATTTCTTTTGACAGAGATAAATGCTTCTACCAGTGTGTCACCATTGTTGGCAGCCAATTCACATTTTCCACTGTCTTATAAGCTACCTACACCAATGTTTTGCAAACATCAATTTTTCGTCACAATTTTCAAGTGAACGACATTTTTATTTTTTGCGACATTTGCACATTTGCCTTCGTTTTGTTTTCACGACTGTAAGCGTGAAAACTCGGTCTTTCATAGTCGCATTAAAATCATTATTTGAACTGTCGTTATCCTTCTTGTTAATGTGCCCATTGCGCTTACTTTTCACTTATCGTTATGTAGCTAGCAAAACTTTTGATCTGTACTCTTTGGACATTCTTAGATTGATTGTGTGACTTTGTCTCACTGAATTGCGATACATTGACATTTCGATTTGATTTTTATTTGACTTACTTGACCATTGGTTTCATGAAGATACATAGGGGTTATGATTAAATCTTATATATATGTCTATTAATATAATCCCTATGTTTCTGTTTATATAATTATTGGCATGCTGATTATATGAACACCCATTGGCTCATTGTTAAATATTTGGTATTGGTTTCAAATCGTATGTTGATGGTTTAAAAACTATGGAATATTGTTTCAATTGTGTGCGTTGGTTGATACACTTACCACTGATTTCATTGGTTGGGCAAATGACATGATTATTGAACTATAGAATAGCGGGTAGAACAGCTATGAAAGCCGGTGGTTGTACTATTGGCAATAACTATTTTGCATAGATAAGCTCCACCACCTTCACACGCTAACATTTATGCCTAGCCCTTATCCTCATTCACCTCTGTTAGCCCGAGTACCCTTCGTGCATTTTGCTCCTGTGTGTGCTATGATCCAAACCCTGGGTTTGCTGTGTGCTCGGCTCCATGGCACCAGTCGTGCGGATTGAGCCAAACGGCAACCAAGCCTTGTTAATGTTTGACAATGCTCGAAAAGACTTGGAGGAAAATGGGTGGCTCACCTTCATACAGCGATTTGAGGGTTTTAATCTCTGTTTTGCACAACAGTTCGCTTTGACTTTCGATGGCTATAGAGCCAAGGTGGCCGACATACAGTTGGAAATTGATGAGAAGTTTATTAGTTCTGCTACAGGGTTACCCTCCTCGGGATAGCGTTGGTTCAAAGATTCTAAGGTCAAGGAGGTGCCATGGACGCTACTGTTCATCTCCCGAAAGGTCACCTCTTGTGACAGAGGTATGCCCATCTCTGAACTTAAACCACGATGGCATGATACTTTGATGGTAGTCAAACAATTCGTGACCTGTGAGGGTCAATACGGACTTGTGTTTCTCTATAACCTGCGTTTGCTAATGAATTTTATGGGATAATTGTTGAATATGCCTTTCTACTTTCAGTGTAGCCTATATAAAATGTCGAAAAGGTTTAAAAAAGAGAAGGCTGACAGTATCCTGTTCCACCATGGACTCATTAAACTTATCATTGTTTATCATTTGAGTTTACACGATTATAGTTGGAGAGATTTTGTTGCTCGAAATGGTTTTGATGATACAGACCATGTCCAGGTTGACAAGCCTGTGATTACTGAAACCAATGTTCAGCCACCCGTGCAATTCTATATCTTATTGCCCTCTCCTAAGCCTTCGGTCGACCCTGCTATTGACTTACCAGATGTTGGAACTGAGAAGGTCGAGGCTATAAAGAAACCTATGAGAAAAAAGGCTAAGGAAAACCCTACAACTAGTGCCAAGGGTAAAAAGAACACTCGGCTTATTTCGAGAATGGAAAGGAACAAACCTAAACCCTCTGCTGAGTCAAAGCCTATCGTCCTTAGTGAGGATTCAGATTCTGACATAGAACGTTTTCTAGCCAGCGAGTACCCTTACTCGCAAGATTTATGCCCCGAACCACCTTATGATTTCGTGATGAATCTTCCCCCCTGCCTAAGGAATGATCCCAGTTACCCAGGAATTAAATTGCCTAATGAAACCCTCAGCCATATGACCAAACCCTCGCCTGCTCTTTCAAAACCCACACAGTCGTCCTGTGACCAATGGGATTTATGGTTGGAACGATACTACATTGATGTTCCCCTACTCCAATCTAAAATCCAATCGCTGGAAATTCAAGTTGCAGTGTTGACCAGCCAAAGAGACCAACTCCAAGAAACTGATAAGAAGCAGAAGACAATAGGCTCCATCCTTTTCAAAAATGTTGAATCAGCCACAGCCATTATCAACTCCAAATTGTTGTGATCAAGCCATTTGCTCATCATACAGGTATGATTTTCAAAATTGTTCTAGTTGTGTGAATGATCAGGGTTAATATAATGATTTGAATTTAGTTTTCGAATAGCTCTGTTTACATTTTGAAATGACTCTGTCATAATGTGTTCATCATGTATATTTTTTGCCTTGCTAAAATTAAATGGGATTTCATTTTGAATATGCGATTTGATCATTCCCAGTTTAGCCATAGATAGATTTTTATTGGATTTGAATGGTTTTCGTTTGGATTTAATTTGGTCACTTGTCTGATTGAGCCAATGAAACTGATAGTTTTCTTTCAATTGAATTCGTTTTGTATCTACTCTAAACAGGAAGTTTCTCATGCTCAATTTAGAATACGATTATGTTTGGATTTGATTTGTTCGATTGAGTTAAAATTGATGATTTGTTGTTAAGTGAATTTGTTTTGTATCCAATTTAAACATAAAATTCTTCATGCTAGATTTAGCATACGATCATGATTTTATTTTGTTATGGTTAGTATGCGGTGATCGTCAAATGATTTCATGAGTTTGGTTGTTACATATGCTGTGTTATATTCGAAGCTGAAATACAACTCTGATCATTTCCAATTTGGGAAGAACGACTCTATTTTTTCAGAAACAATGCTTTCATTAAAATCTGTGCAAATAATATTCACGCCTGAATCATGGAACATTGTTGATATATGATGACTATGTTAAATCCTCGCTGTTTGATCCACTTGATTGGATTGCTGTTTATTTTCAGTCATTTTGATCATTTTCATGAGCTGGATTCACATCGTAAAAGCTGCTCTGTTTGATTTTAATTGGCAAAACGAATTGATTGACCTTGTTATCACTATCGAATTCAGTTATAATTTGTTTAAAAGAATTGATTTTGATCAAGGTAAATTGATCTTGTCGGCCTATTTGGCTAATAACAACGATCGGATATCTATTACGAACTCTGTTATTAATTGATTGATCTTGTTAGGATTTCGTTTGTGGACAGTTACGAGTCTGTGATGGTTTAACTCGCTCATGGCCTAGATCGTATGACAATTCATTTATAACGATTTGAAAAGTCACCTTGTTTGAGTTCGGTCGTATCTCCTGTTGTTGAGGAAGCATAATGATTGCCTGCGATTTGTTTGATTATATCAATATCCAATTGGATATGAAACGATTTTAAAATTGTTTGATTATGATTTTGTCTACCCGACTCTTGGAAACAAACGAAACAGAGTACACCTATCTCTGTATTCGGTTGATTGATTTTGATCCTGTTTGATTTCGAATGGTATAAAATTTTCAAATTGAATGATCCGTTTTCAAATAGTTGTTGGATGTTAATTGAATTTGATTTTTAAAAAAGATTTTCAATTGATTTTAATATTGATTCTGTGTCTTATTTAGACCAACTACAGAATCGCAAGATTTTGTAGCTAGTCTATAGGATTAGGTTTTTATCATTTTATTAATAAAGGATCCTTCTAACTTGTTCATTTTTGGTCCTTTTTAGGTAAATTCGAATTGCATGGGACATGCTGAACAGTCTAGGGGATATTTGTGTGTTTAGTTTTATTGTAGTTTCCTAGTTTAGTTAAAATTGGGATATCTTCCCAGATTTATGTAAACAGTTGATAACTTCCACAGGGAGGTTTTACCCTCTGTAAAACTTATAAATACTTATTATTTTTGTAATAAGGATCATCCTCACTTGTGGGAGAACCAGACTATGGATTTCTAATACAAACTGAGACAGAAGTTGATGTTCTGCTACAACTTTCGCTTTCATAATATCAATCTTTTGTTTCAAGTTTATGCATGTCATTAGCAATTGATTATAGACTACTTTAGCTATCATAGTCTTTTGCAGAATGGTGTGATTTAATTAATATGATCCATGTCTGATTTCTTTCAATACTTAAAAATACATCAATTACTCTATTTAGTTAATGAATGACAGATTTCTCTTCTTCATCAATTGAATTATTTCGTATAAGTCTTTGCATATGGGTTTATCTAATTGTGGAGATTTATAAACCATATGATTGTTGTGATTTTTTATGTCTTGTTTGTCCTGTAATCAATACTTGAAGAGCACTGCAGCTATCATTTACGAGAAGCTTCTGGATAATACGGTGTGGGTTTCCTCCCTCCGATAAGCTAAGACAATCATCATACACATGACAAACCTGGAGCGTTTTTCTAGGTCAGTTTGTGATTTATTTGTTAGTTGGTTTGTTTAGTATAATTTAAGTAGTTTAGTTAAATATATGTTTAGTTAGATTTGTATTTAGAATTAGTATATTAGTTGTGTATTTTAGCTAGTTCTCATTTTGTTTATGTTCATAAAATTATAAAATCAACAAAAATATCTTTCTCTGTCTTAGGGCATAATATAAATGAGTTTTTCAGGTTTTATTTAAATCTGTAAATTATAGATATTGTACATTTTGTGAATAAGATTTATTGATGTTAGTAGTTAGATAATTAATTAGTTAGAGTTAGTATAGTATTAGTTAGTAGATTATATATATATATATATATATAGAATAGTTAGTTTAGTTTATTAGTTTGTTTTATTTCTTTTTAGTTAGATTAGTTTAGTTTGTTTTAATAGTTAGTTTTAGTTAGATTAGTTTAGTTTGTTTTAATAGTTAGTTTTAGTTAGATTAGTTATTATAAATTAGTTTTCTTTTTTGTTTTCTTAGGACCTTAGATCGGCTAACGAAGCCGCTAAACCCGTCAGGGTGGTTCATCCCAAACGACTTGGGTTATTAGACAACCTCAGACTGGTTCCACTCTCTCAGTTGACGGATGGTCAATTTCGCCCCTCAACAGGACCGAGAGCATGTTTTGTGCTCATTTTCACACTATGCCTCTTGAATTTTCTACATTGAGAAAGAAAATAGGACAAGTAAATAAGGATAAAATCCTAGGATCTTTCCATTGTGTCCATCATGAGAAAGGTATGGTTAATTTTTTGTCATTTCCTTTCTTGGATTTACAAAATACAAAAAAATTAGTCATAGGTTATGGATATAGATCCCAATTTCATTGAAAAATTATTAGCAAGGTTCACTACACATAATTAATACTTGAATGAAAATCTCTCAACAATTCACCAATCTTGTATAGGTTTTTTTCAAGTTCATTGAAAAGATAACACATTTTTTCTTTGTTTTATACAAAATTATGTTAATGATTTTGTTGGGATAAAATGACATTGTTGTTTTTAATACCTAGCTCATAAGTCCACTTATGAAATTGCAACATATATTATAAAAAGTAACCCGATGACACTATAAACTACCCACTTTCAGACCAAGAGAGAAAAATCCCAACCCACCACAAACACCCAATCTAAACATCGAAATTGATGAGGGGTTGGCTACATTAAGAACACTTGTATAATAGTTAAGGGGTACTAGAGAATCAAGCAAATTGTCCTTGGATACTTCTTTGGATGTCATTGTGAGGTCCATTGCAAGTGCCCAAGGGGAATTGAATTCTATTTTTGAGTATAGGGAAATAATGTTTGAGCACAACAACATTCGGTTGGATAGAAACCAAGTTGGAAACTTGGGTATTTCAAAACAACAACTATTGTCTATTTTCATGGATCCTCAAAATGGAGAAGAACAACCTATGAGAAAAAAATGAATTTGTATTTACTGGTGTATCCATCCACATATTAGTCAAAAATATATGGATAGGAGGTATAGGATATTGGATAAACCTACCCGCAATAATAGGGAGGTGTCATTATATTTTTTTAGAAAACTATGGGCTGAATTTATTTTGGGTTTGCATGTCAACTACTTTGACATGGGTGAGTTCCATAGGGTGGTTCAAGGGTTCACACAGGACCAAGAGCATGCCAAGAATGATTCCATGTTATTTCCTTGTCCCCCTAGGTGAAGGTCTGATCCCCCTTCCCAACATCCTTCTGTTGCAAAGAGATTACAATAGGTAAAGCGAGCTATTCCATCATTGACCCATAGCCTAGTGCAACATGGAATCTTTGTTTCACTATCTCGGTAGGAGGTTACCGATGATGACATTGAAAAATAGGTCATAAATTCACCCCGCATAGCAGAGTTTAGTGTGGAGAAGGAACATGGAAATATCAGCCATTCCTGTGAACCTAATAGATGCTCGAGTTGTGGGCATACCTTCTATGGGTCTATGGAGGCCAGTGGAGAGCATATCTTCATGGAGAAGGTTATTATATTAACCATCACTATATTATTAATTGCTATATATATATATATATATATATATATTGTATTATGTTTCTTTATATCGATATTTTATTGTATGTTGTTTTACAGTTGTTACATATGTGTAGAAGACCCTCTATGCCCATGGAGGCATCAATTCCTATATCCACCACTGATGCAATAATAGAGGCATCTTAATCTTTGGGCATACCCCATACACAAGTATGTGTCACATTTGATAAATTCACTATAGTCATTTCTTTATTTTATGGCATCCTCAATTTTTTAATGTTTTTGTGTTTCTATGGGATGTGGGACCAGGTGATGCCAAGGAATGTCCATTTTGGATGGACAAGTCACCTGCATAATAGGTATCATGTGTAGAGTTAAATATTGTTTAAATATCTAATTTGTTGTGACTTTGTTTTTGAATTTTACTATTTAGTACTAATAGTTCAATCTTATTAATATGTATGTAGGTTGTGGACATGTCCACTAGTTATAGTACTATTGCACTCCCTGGGCACCTGGAATTTACTTATGGGTTATCTTAGTCCAGGCCAAGGGAGTTTTCATCAATTGTATATCTCGTGGGGGTCCATCACTTTCCACCCCCATCATCTATTGTATTCCATGCATCATTTGTGGATTCACTCACAGTCCACCCATTCGCACCATCTCTTCCATCACATCCATCCACAGTGGATGCACCCATATGCCACCCAAGCCCACCACCATTTCCATTAGCCACATCCATTGAGGCTTCCACAATAGAGGTTGTCTCGGAGAAAGTTTTACATTCGAGTGCTCCACCTACTAGCGAATCTCCATCGAGAAACGAGTTATTCACGACGAGATCATGTGCTGATGATAATTTTTTATATATCATGAATTTTATTTTACGCATATTTTTTTAATTGTATTGATTTGATCCTTGTAACTAACACATGGTGGCATCGCTGGGAGATTGGGGTCACAGACGAGGGTAACACCCTCACGATTGTCAATAGAATATGTGGTGAGTTGTCTTAGGTTAAATTGCAAAGTATCAATTTGTATGTCTTTTAATTCATTGAGGAAAAAAACTTATAACAATGTTTTTTCCTTTTGTAGTCTCTAGAGCGATGAAGCACGCCCATGCCCAGAACCACTTGAGGTGCTTCCTCAAGCATTAGAAGAGATATATATTTTTAGTATGCTCCTGAGCGTGGCGAGGGTGGCATTGGTCAATGGTTGACCAATTACTACCATTTTGTATATAGGCCACCATATGGTTGGGGCACTTATTGTCGCTTTGTATATTGGGAATGAGGTGCCATTTTGTAAAAATTTACAATTTAGATGAAATATAT